>JAQJVL010000204.1:1066666-1129997 GCA_035578905.1 Stictocephala bisonia | reverse complement strand
TAATAATCGTATATGTATTTATTATAGTATAATGTAATAAATCGTGTGAGTTGGCAGCACTGACATATATTTTTTCTACAATTAATCGTGCGAGTTGGTAACACTGTTGTGGAAAAAACACAGTTAGTACATTTTAAGAAAAACATTATTTTTTTTGTGCATCTTTCACCATATGGCACCACATCAGCTGATACTACTAGCAGACGAAAGAGCGCGAAAACGGCGTGACGTCACACCAAAACAACACTGACCTAGGGCAACGTCGCGGGGGGTCCACGTGCTCGTAGTAAAATAGACCTTCAAGGTCACCACGTGGCTGATAACAGTTGTAAACAATAGTAAACTTGACCTCAAGGTCAACACGTGGCTGATAACAGATTAGCGGTGACCTTTGACCCTGTACTGGTAGCGGTCTGGCGTGACGTCACACTGTCCTGGGACGTACATACTATACTACTGATACCCTATCTGGTTTTCTATTTCATCATTTATTCTAGGCCTACTCATTTGGTTATTTAGTTCATAGCCTATCTCACTTGGTGTTGCATTTGCTTTTAAGTGTTCATCTAGCTCTTACTCAACAAAGTCTACATTTACTTTTTTAGTTTTATTGACAAAGTTTTCTTTAACCTGACTTGTCCTATCATCTACATCTTTTATTTGCTCGTTAGCCTTCATTTTAAGTTCATTGTTTAGTTTCATTACACCATTATTTACTTCTTTTATCTCAACATTTTTTCCATCTAACCTTACATTTATTTCATCAAGTTTAGCATTTATTTCATTAGTTATTTTTAGTAGCAAATCTACTTTCATATTATCTTCATCATTTAAGTTCATCTTATTACTATTCATTTCTTTCATCTTACTACTTGATCCCCATAGCCTAACATTAATCTGCTCCAGCTTGTTATTTATGTCCTTATTTACTCCTAACAGCACGTTTATTTTGTCTGCTAACACCCTCTCCTCATCATTATTTATTTCTATAGGTTCTTGCCTATCTTTATTCTCTACTTCATTTATTTCATTTACTACATTACCCTCCTTTACTACTTTACTTTCAAGTTGATTTACATCTCTCCTAAACTCATTATTTATTTCTTTTATTTTATTGTTTACTTCATTCAACTTAACCTCATTTTGGTCTAATCTGTTGCTAATCTCATTAAATTTAGCTTCTAACTTAGCCTCTAATTTCTTATTATTTTCCTCATTTATATCTTTAAACTTGGTTTCAAAATTATCTTGTTTAGTATTTATTTCATTGAGTTTAGTCTCAAAATTATCTTGTTTAGTGTTCATGTTTCCTAGCATCTCAACTATGTGTGCTAATGTATTTTCCATACTCGATTCTGGCCTAGCTTCATCACATTTATTTTTATTTCTTTTAAGATACTTAAAGACGTTTCAGAGTCATCGGAGTCCACCTCCGTATTTTCTATAATGTCTATATTTGCCATAATTGATTCTTTTTTAGAATTTAATGATTTAAAATTATGTCCTATAAATCTTTTCACTTTTTCAATTACTTTGTAATGAAATTAAAAATTTCACACATACTATAAATTTTTTACAAATTGTTAACAAATTAATTTTTTTTTAAATATTTTTTTTTTTTTGAATAAATTAAAACTTAATACTTGTACTATATAGCCCCACGTTGTTAGGTGCCATTCTGTAACATTTCTTCTTCTTATTATATTATATTAATTTAATCCATTGATTAAATTAATCAATGCAATTAATTAAATCAAAATAATTTAATTTATTTCTTTTTTGTCCCAAGTTATTGGGTGAAAATTTGTAACTTGCTACCTTTAGGAGGTTGTTACATTACTTTGATTATTCTTTATTTTTTATTAAAATAATAAAAAGTTAATTTAATTCAATTTAGAGCATGATTTTCTTCTTTTTTTTTTTTTTTTTTTAATCTCAGGGTCGTAAAACAGGTAAATCGGTGGAGTTATATAGTACAAAAACAGATTTTTCTTTAACAAATATTCTTTATTTTACATTATTCAAGATCATTACGTTACTTTGTTAGTATTTGCATTACAATAAAATAAGATTGAAAATAATATTATCTAAAAATTAGATAATTGGCTTCTAAGTTAATTTAAATAATGTGATAATCAAAAGTTGAAATTATTTAAGTTTGATTTACAAAATCATTATTGAACTTATCTTTTGATCAATAGTTTATTCTAGGAACTTATCTGAGTTCTAAATCGCAATCGATGAGGATCAGATGCATCTTATGTCCTGTCGTTTACTCGAGGATACGAAAATTTATTATAATCTGAAAATTATATTATAGTTAATAACTTTTTGTCTAGCACATTTAAACCGCACACGCGTTTCAACACATTCTCCCGTAAACGTAGCAGGAAGCCGGTGGTGTCACTGGGGGACGACCCTCTTCTATATAGTAGTATTTGCAAACTGGGCGGAGGCAAACCTCTCAACCGTTGAACTCTAATCCTCCCACTTTTACTTTTTCTTCCGGTATCAATTTCCTTTGGGTACAAGACTGTGGTCCTTCCGGTTGTACCACGAGGTAGCAGTCTGACAGCTGCTGCGATCTACGGAAATCTTTCTAACTAAAAGCCCCGTTCTGATTGGTCCCTTTTAAAACTTGTCTTTTGCGTCGTTCCAATGCGTTGAATTTACTTGGATCCGGGGTGGGGACGATGGAAAGTTCCAACCGACCTGTTGAGTTTTGTCCCACGCTATTTTTGTCTTATCTTTTGTTGACTGTTGTGTCTCAGGCATTCCCACATGTTTTCTGATAATTCTTGGAACAGGCCCACCCATCCGGTTTATTAACAAAGGCAGAGCTGTATTTTGTTTCGGACCGATATTTCTGTCTCCTTTTCTTATCTAACTAGTGGTGACAATTTTCAACTATAATTTGAACATTCGTTATTTATTTTAATTAAATATATTCTTTTCTTTAATACAATAATTTATTATCTATTTAAATTAATTAATTCATCTATCAATTTGGTGGACCTGTTACACAGGTCAATCCCTTCACCTATCACAACATCTAGTGGGTAACCACTGAAGTACACCTACTAGCTCAACGTATTCCCATAGTTACCTTATCTCAGGTCAATCACCTCACCTATCACAACATCTAGTGGGTAACCACTGAAGTACACCTACTAGCTCAACGTATTCCCATAGTTACCTTATCTCAGGTCAATCACCTCACCTATCACAACATCTAGTGGGTAACCACTGAAGTACACCTACTAGCTCATCATATTCCCATAGTTACCTTATCTCAGGTCAATAGCCTCACCTATCACAACATCTAGTGGGTAACCACTGAAGTACACCTACTAGCTCAACGTATTCCCATAGTTACCTTATCTCAGGTCAATCACCTCACCTATCACAACATCTAGTGGGTAACCACTGAAGTACACCTACTAGCTCAACGTATTCCCATAGTTACCTTATCTCAGGTCAATCACCTCACCTATCACAACATCTAGTGGGTAACCACTGAAGTACACCTACTAGCTCATCATATTCTTCGTATTCATAGTTTTTGATACAAGCAGGTGTTCATTATGTTTATGATAGAGCTCTAATGTCATAGAAATAGAGGATCAGTTGTGATTAGCTGGTCTCATAGATGGGTAGTGGTCTCTTCGTCCTTGACGGGTTAAAGACGCTAGAAATTGTACCAAATTGCAATTCTTCTAAATTCCGTGTAACTGCAAGGGGTACATAAATTCTTAGATTATAAATATATCTATTATCTATAAATAAAATTATAAATTCTTCGGTACATAAAATATTAATTGTTGAAATAACGAGTGATATGCAATGGAAATTACATATTGCTTGGTTGAGCCCAAATGAAGAGGTTACTCTCGTAGATCTATCTAAGCCAACTCCACTTCGTAAAACACGCTTTTAAAGCGTTACTTTTATATGTTAATATTCTCCACTGTACGCGGAGGCACTTGCCGTTATTAAACCACTAATTGGTCTACAGCAGCTGTTACGTTGGCGGGTAACGGGGAGTGTGGGAGAACTTGCTGTCGTGAGATAGCAGGTCCACAAGTAAACAACATTCTGGGGCAATGTATTTTACCACAATTTTGTCAATTTTTTTGGATATTTGTTCGAAAAGCAGAAAATTGGGCTAATTTTGTATGTTCAATTTTATCTCTGGCTTTTTAAAACATTTTCTTACAGTCGGCTGTATGGCCATTGACTTATAATTTGTGACATTAGCAAGTTTACCCATCCGCACTCCATAAGTTCTTGTTGGACTATCAGCAGTAAGGATGGAATAAACATGTAACTATTTTTCATCTGTTTAAATATTACATAGACAACCACACGACTTGAAATTAATAACCACAATCTGTAACCATTGATGATGGTTTTGTAAAATCGATAAAGTTATCAATTCTTGACTGTGCGGCCTCCATGTACGTGTCCGTTGTATCGGTTGTACAATGGCCCATCAATAGTTTGTGTACCTTGGGAAGGTAGGTGGAGCAACTGTGTAAAGTATTTATTTAGTGACGAGGTGTAAAGGTGATATCTGACTGTCCATTTTAACATTCTTTAACGTACTTAAAATAATTATATTTGTAATAAAATAGTAATTGTAGTTATATATTCTTTTAATAGAAGCAAGCATTAAACGGAGGTTTACAAATTCTGACATGAAAGGCAATGTTACGAATGATTACACAATCATTTAACATTTGATCTTGGAAAAATGATTTACATTAATGAACGAACGTGACATTGATGAACATTTTAGATTACATTTATAATCGGTTTTGCGCATGCATCTAGGGCTAGTTAGCGTCAACAATATCTATTAACACTAGTAATGATGGGAGGAACATCACCACGTCGTGTATGGGTATATGTGAGGGTCATTACCATTGTCGAGTATGGATGGGTGAGAAGGTTATCACCACCTTTGTGTATGGATAAGTGGGAGGGTCATCACGAATGTTCATGAGTGGGGGGGGGGGTCCTCATTACTATGCGTATTCGGTGACTGGGAGGTCAGCATCATTTGAACCTACGATGAGAGGTTTATCTTCATGATATGTATGGGTCGGTGGTAAGGTAACGCCATTAGTACATATGGGAAGCAACATTCTTTTTACTTCACTCCAAGCTATGTTCCAGTCTCACTTGGTCCTTCACCTGAGAGGTGGAACAAGTTCACATGCACCATTCTTGAAGAACTCGCTCACGCACTATTGAACTTTCGGTCTCACGGCTCTCAGGAAGGGCCATTGTCCTCTCTGATAGTGTAGGCTAGACGACATCAACATACATCGAGCAGAACAATGCATTGTTAACATTATAGTTGAAACATTAAATATCATTCCTGATTTAAATTTAAAGGACATTAAGGTCATAGGACCTTTAAACTACTTATGTTGATATTTATAATACGATCATTAAACAGTACATTGTTGAATTTTTTTTACTGAAACTTTAATTTACAGAATGAATTGTTACATTACATAAAGAAAATTAAAATTATATCATTTAGCTAACTTTAAATTAGTATCGAAACATTCAACGACGTGCTGTCACTGTTAGTTGAGACATTAAATTCCGTCTAAACATTGAACACAAGAAACAAAAAAATCGCATTTACTCTCTCACTTTACCAGCAGAGCATTGAAAACGAGCATTGTAATATTTACTATTTGAATGTATGATTGAAAGTTTGAACAAACGGAATTTTGTAAGTATGACTGGTAAATGAAACTGTTAACCATAGAATTAATCACTTACATTCTTACATGTGAGACGCCGAAACATTGAATCACAAAACAATCTATTATAATTATTATTATCATCAAATCATTTAACAAATTAAATATCTTTAAACTCATTGCATCATTAGCTAATCCACAACAAACTAATAGTTAGCTATTCTAAAATCATGTTTCAAGTTTATATAATAAGCACGACAAAAATATCTGTACGTAGGCCTAATGAAAGTACAAAAACCCGAACCAATTTATATACTGTAGAATTTTGTATTTAAATTTTATACAAAACTGTACAATGTAAATTTAGAAAGACGATTTTCAGTGTTTTACAAGATAAGCGTTTGTACAAGAGTTAGAATTTCTTTGAAATACAATAATTTAAATTTATTATACTGTAATTGTTGTGTTTTTCATACACCGAAATGTACATACTTCATCTGAGGTTTCATTTTAGCCTCTTCTGTGGGTTTGAAAGTTAAGTTTCTCCTTGATTCACCATCTGAATATTTAATAATAGTATATTACGTTTGTTTTATTGAGTTAATCTAAAAATTGAATATTCAGAATTTTCTCCACAATTTTAATTTAAAATAAACAGTTGAACATATGTTACTGTACGTATTATGAATAACATAATTGCAAATTTTAATAAAAATTAATTTTTAGTAAAACATTTCTTTAACATGTTACAGAGTAGTTTTTGTAACATTTACAGAGTTGTTAAAAATATTTAAACTACCATTCTCGTTGTAGTTTTACGGAGTTGACAGTCGCAGATATTTTTTACAGTTTTAATTTTTTATTATATACCTTTTACAAAAGTAACCAAACATATTTAACTACACTACACTCACAGTATAATATAGACAGAAGCGAAGCTTAGCCGTTTTACTTACAACCAAGCAATGCTAGCGAACCTAGCGGTGAGTTGGTAAACAGCTGGCGCGGTAAATAGTATTTGTAGCACACGTCATTGTTGTTTGTCAAACATGCTATTATAAGCCCTAATTATAGTCCGAATAAAATAACTTTGGTACCGGCGGAACGGCCACCAAATTGGTCTGAAATGACAAAACTCAAAGCTTTAATTTGCTGTCAAACTTAAAAGCACTAAGCAATAATTTTCTAACTAATTGTATAGTGTCCACCATGTTATAATCTTTAAGAAAAAGAATGACGCTGGATGATTTTCTTAAACTAATATGCTTTTTATTGTGATATTTATGTATAATAACACGTTTTTATGAGTGAAATTGCGCATGAGTCGTCTTTAACCTATTACTGTAGCGAGACTAATAATAATAAAATAATTTATTGTGGATTAATGAAAGTTTTATTCATTGTGATTAGTTTGGTATAAGTCTCATTTAATAGTTAAAACAAGTTAATTAAAAATTAATATTTTTCTAAACCCTGGTAAACTCAGAAACGACGAACTCTAGACAAAATTTCTTTAAGCAAACATTAACTGTGTTATTTATGTATTAATAAAATAATGCTGTGGTACTAATAAAACATGCAGAAAAATAATGAAGAGTTGAAGTAACTTCATGATTCGTTTACATCGAGGCTGTGTTGGACGCGTAAGGTATACATCTACTCAAGGGAAAGTGGAGACCGGATATACAGCCCAAGCGTAAAAAAATGTTAACAATACTAGATCGACGATATTTCCAGATAAGAAATGTTTCTCCAGTAAGAGATAAGGTGAGTTAGTTTTATTTTGACTTTGAGGTGTGTTCGTGTTCAGTTCTTAATCGATTTAATCACCAGTTTATTTTTATTACAGTTTTAGTTTTAGTGATTCAAGTTTTATTTATTTAGATGTGACAATAATGCTATAGGATTTAGTGTGTGTATATATATATATATATATATATATATATATATATATATATATATATATATATATATAATATTAGTGTTTAATGCTAATATTTAGACCCTTTCAAATTTTAGTTAATATTCTATTACTGTAGTAATTGGCAAGAAGACCTTATTTGTAATGGAAGAGGCCAGAGCTGAGCCAGTGTCTGTATGATGCGCGTGTGGTATGACCGCCGCCTTGTTAACAATCTAGTTTGGAAAACTCCTGAATCTTTCTTCCTAGTTAAAGAAATTTTTATTTAATACGAGAGTATGATTTTAGTGTCACTTAAATAACACAATTAATTTAGGCATAAAGAAATTTTGTATAGCGTTTGTCGTTACCAAGTTTGCAAAGGTTAGCTAAAAAATTAATTTCTCATTAACTTGTTTTAATTATTAAATTATACTTATACCAAACTAATCACAATGAATCAAACTGTCATTCAACCACAAGAAATTATTTTATTATTATTATTTTTTCTATAGTAATAGGTTACTTAAAGACTACTCACGCGCAATTCCACTCATAAAAACGTGTTCTTAAACACAAATTAGATTAAAGAAAAATCTCCAGCATAATTTTTTTCTTAAAGAATATAACATGGTGGTCACTATACAATTAGTTTGAAAATTATTGCTTACTTCTTTTAAGTTTGACGGCATATTAAAGCTCAGAGGTTTGTCATTTCAGACCGGTGGCGCGTAGCCGTCCCACCAGTACCAACATTATTTTATTCCGACTATAATACACGAGTAAGTCTACTACATGACCACTACGAGCGCTAGCGTCGAGCCTGTTGAATTTTTCTCAAGAGTAAGCTTCGCTAATGTATTTTCACTACACTACTATGAGTTCAGCTGTTTTCGTTATGTGTTTACAACCTGCGAAACATCATATTTTCAACATCTGTCTATTGTTTACTACCGAAAGTAACATTGTTTTCAACCGAAAATTTTCCACAGTCAACAACACCTGTTTTTAAAACATGTTTCTAATTTAATAAACAGTTAACATTCCAAAAATGAGTTTTTATTCCGTAGTGTAGTGAAAAGTATCGTTCAAAACTCAAGTGAAAGTGTTTTGTATGTTCTCGACCATTTGAAGTGCTCGACAAGTCTCGCACTTCAAACATATGGTCTCGAACATGCAAAACCCCACTTTCCACTCTTGTTATGAAATATACTATTATATTATACTGCGCTACACTGTTTATAACTTAATATTCAAGCACTGATAGTAAACACTATATGGATTAAAAATAAACTGTCGGAAGTTGTTGTGTTTAGAAATCTGCGTTAGTTTTGTTCTTTAAAGTTATATGATTAGTGGATTTTATTAAGGCAAAAAGATTAAACCAAATTAAGTCTAATGTCGTTAAATAAATTATCCAACACCAAACCACAAAGTTAAATCCTAAAGTACAGTTCATCAGCACTCAATGAATTAATTTATCACTACAACAATTCAAGATCAGCTGTCACCTGCTAAACTTCATATTTACAACTTTCCACTGTAAACATTAGACATATTTTTGTAAATTTTTTGTATTTTTGTAAATAGGCCAAGGCATTTTCGATATTAATGATATTTTTGAGGTAAGTGATGATGGAAATCAAGACGAAAGTGAAAGTGCTCATAAAAGCAAGAACAATGTTTTGAATGTCTTTAAAAATTGAAATAATGCATTTTCTATTTCTAACAACCAAAACTGCACTATTAATATAAATTTGCACTTTAAGTAGTAGTCTTAGCTTTAAAAAATGTTACCAGTTTTGAATTGTTCCTAATTGTAATATAAATTTAATATTCTAATGACTGTTTTATTTAAATAAAAAATTTGACTTATTGATATTTAATATCTGTAGTGTAGTGAAAAAGTACGGTTCAAAACTCAAGTGAAAGTGATTCCCATGTTCTCGACCATTTGAAATGCTCGACAAGTTTCGCACTCCAAACCTACTGTTTCGAACAAGCAAAATCCCACTGTCCACTTTTGTTATGAAATATACTATTAATTTTGTACGAAATAACATAAATAAATCTTCTGGAAAAGAGTATTAGTGTCTGTATTTATTAAACAATGCTCCATCCAATCAGTTTTTTTTCTCTGAATTCCAAACATACAACAGGACACACTTAAAAATACGGAACAATAATAAAATGTGGCTTATAGTCTTAAGTTCATTTCAAACTCAATAGGGTGCAGTTAACTGTTATCTTACTAGTTACTTGCAAGTAATACGTTTTAGAATTGTTATGCATAAATACATTTTTAACAATCACTGAAATAGTAAATAAGGATATTCTTACAGAAAGTAATAAATATTAAACAATGCCACAATAGAGATGGAAATACATCCAAGAACAATAGGAGCAGTATCTAAGTGTGCTAGGGGAACACCGCCACTCTGCGGTCATCCAGCAACTCGCTTCGCTCGATCGCTCCCTCGGCAATCTTGCGGTTGTTCCAGTAGCGGTGGAGGAAACCGCTTCGCTTCTACAATTCGGCAACCTTGAAACACTGCAGATTCCAATCATTGCTAATCTCATTCAGCTCCGAGAACCGATGGTCTAGTCTAGTGACACGTCTTGAAGACAACTCTCCCATGACGAAATGGTGGTTGGGTGATGTGGGTTTGAAATGAAATGATGAATGCCTATTGAGGAGGCAGAGTTATATAGGACTAAACATTCAACCAACTCTGCAGACCCTGTCGGCCATGTTGGTTTTAATCCCATAAGAACAATGTTATTTTTGAACCGGACATACGACCATCCAAACTAAACAGTTATTTGTAAATGGATTTTTCCGAACAAATTGCATTTTATCACAAGGATGAAATTGTGCGTTGGAATTGCTTTGCGAATTCCTAATTAGATTTATAGAAACAATATTTAGTTTGAAGTTTTTATTTTCAGCTTTTTTTAAAAACTAGGCGTATGTATTCAAAATATCAAAAACAAACCCAATGCGCAATATGATAAGGTTTCAAATAACACCTCATACACAACTGTTGGTCAATAAATAACGAAAAAATATGGATTTGCAAATAACATTGTTCTTATGGGATTAAAACCAAAACGGCCGACAGGGTCTGCAGATTCTTAAGTTTGAGCTAATGTCCCATGTTCAACCCAATTAGAGAATAATGTTACAGTTTTCTCTACAGGCACTACAGATACTTCATATCAAACTGTTAAAATCACAAATTGCTTCACACGTTGGGGCTACGCCCCAAAATCCCAAAAATGTCCTCAAAGATCGCATGTCACAATGGAACTTCCATATTCCATTTTTATTTTCCATACTTCTGCTTAGCACTCTTTGTATTTCTGTGGAGAACATTCTAAAACACAAAAAAATATATCAGCACAAATTTGGATTAAGAAAACATATTAAATAGTGACAGAGACCAATGACACATACACAAAGAAACACAATTAAATCATCTAACTAATTGAACAATAAAAAATAGAGAGGTTACGTTTATAGACATGGATTCTTATTTGATTGTTTAGTGAGAAATGTTGAAAGCCCATCAGAACAGATCGATGGTTGTTTATGAGAACGCCGCTAATGTGTAGTATAAACGACTGATTTGAGTAATCTAAAACGTGTCACAAGACTTGTATCAACCACAGTGCAAGTATTACAAATGCTTACTTTAACTTGTGTATCCCACACCGCGAGACATTACATTAGAAGATTTGAGCGGGCCTAACTGCTCCTATGGTACGGCTTGCCGATGCCTACTCTATTTGTATTACTTGCTCTGTGGTATCAACATAGTGTGGTAATTTATTCCCGATTTTAGTTTATAATAAACTTCATATAACTCGTTTTTCACTTGACTATTTAAAAAATATATTTAAAGAAGGGTAGGTCTATCTACTTTAGTAGTTCAGTTACTTCACAAACCTTCTTTTAAACCTCCTAAAATCAATGTTGTTCAACCTTAGTTCATTTTTATTGATCTCTTCAATATTTTATGTAAACATTTTCCAATAATTATTAAAATACTAATGAACATGTTCAAACGTTAATTAAACTGAGTTCCCGGACTGAACAAGATTTTAATTGGATTTGATCCATAAATGCTGACTCTTTGAATACTCGAAGCTCACTACGACTCCAGATAAGTCAGCTCTGCACGACTAGCCTGAACTATCACGCCTTTGCATTGCTTTTACCGAGGCTGACCTTTTCTCGATAATCACGTGTCCTTGGTCACCGCGAGGAAGCGCTCTCTACAAGTGTAAAATTATGCACCCATGCATTCTATGTAAGGCATTATTTTAGAAGGTTATAGATTATTCGTTGACGAACGGTCCCGCAGGCAACACCCGTGCGACGTTACTACGTCAGAATTCTTCAGTCCTCACGCTTCTGTCGCATTAGATGCTTGCTCACACACTTCACTTCATATCATCTTATCGTTACGTCAGTTGTTTTTACTAAGATAGTTGCGAGTTACTTATTATGATACTGATAATTCATAATAATAAGTGTGTATGAAAAATCATAACGTCACGGCCCGCTGGGCTTGCCTATCTGTAACCCCTACCATATGTTATATTTTTTACATTGTCAATCATTGTTCGATATCGTTTAACACTGTGGGCATTGTTTTATTTACCGTATTAATTTAACATTTTTGTTCGGTTTGGGGGAGGGGCTTGGGCCCAGATGACCTACCCCCTCTCTATACAACCACTAGTGAGCCACACCATCGAACTCAGCTTACAACCTCACGAAAGAGCCTACAGTGGGAGGGTCATCACCACCGTAGGGTAGGAGTGAAAGTCATCAGCACTGTAGGTGTATGTATGGATGGGAGTGAGGGTCATAAGCACAGTATGTGTATAGGTGGGTGGGTGGGAAATCATCACTACTGTATGTGTATGGATGGGTGGGAAGGTCATCAGCACCGTATGGGTGGGAGCTCCCTCTGATGCGAGGGTCATCATCAATATACGTGTAAGGGTGGGTCATTACCACCGTAGGTGTATGGGTGGGATGAAGGGTCATCAGCACATACGTGTGTGAGTGGGTGGGAGGGTCATCAGCACTCTACGTGTATAGATGGGTCATTAGCACTGTACGTGTATGGGCGGGGGAGATGGTCACTACCACCGTAGGTGTTTGGGTAGGCGGTAGGGTCATTACCACCGTAGATGTATGGGTGGGATGGAGGGTTATCAGCACATACGTGTGTGGGTGGGTGGGAGGGCCATCAGCACTCTACGTGTATAGATGGGTCATTAGCACTGTACGTGTATGGGCGGGTGAGATGGTCACTACCACCGTAGGTGTTTGGGTAGGCGGTAGGGTCATTACCACCGTAGGTGTATGGGTGGGATGGAGGATCATCAGCACATACGTGTGTGGGTGGGTGGGAGGGTCATCAGCACTCTACGTGTATAGATGGGTCATTAGCACTGTACGTGTATGGGTGGGTGAGATGGTCACTACCACCGTAGGTGTTTGGGTAGGCGGTAGGGTCATTAGCACTGTAGGTGTATGGGTGGGAGGGAGGGTCATACAAATTTACGTACATGGGTCGGAAAGTGGATGCTTTGTATTTAATAATGTGGGTGTTGTGTTGAAATACGAATGACTGTTAATTCCCGTACTTGCGAGTGAGCGTGCAAATTTGACTCGCAGACCAAGAAATTGATTTCTTTAAAATTTCACCATATGTTGTACAATGGTTATTGCAAGGGTATATTATGTGCAGTCAAATTCAATATTGTATTCTGTGTATTTAGGCTTAATAGGCAATTTCATTACGTCTACCCAAAACGATAGAAACGTTCAGAACATTTATTCGCATCTTTGCCTTTCATGTTCCCTGAATTTAAACTACCCCCATTTAAAACTGTGTATTTATAAAAATTGCATAATTGATGGTACATGGTCTATTTTTTCTAGATACTCACGAAACTGAACTTTACTTTTTTACAAGTCCAAGATTTAGTTCGTAATTGGGTAAAACGGATGCTACGAGAATTGGGGTGGGTGGTGTTTAGTTAATCATGTTCTTCTAGTAATCGTTCCTTGATCAACTTCAGGTAGCCCGTGTCTAGGCAAGACGACTTAGCTTATAAACTGTGTAAAAGTAGGGCCTACACTAATATTCCCTGAAATACCACTTCTCACTGCAACTGTAGTAAATGGTCACTATTCTGGTTTAGAGGGGATGACAGTATGACTATATTAGCCGTTCAAGTGCTATTTATATATTACTAACCTACTACACTATTACATTTTTAACGTTAAAATTATGTAATACCTTAGAGAAGGTTTAAATGTAAATTACTAAAACATTACTGTAAATTGTTTATTAAATGACTTGAAATAAATACAGTAGATGTGTATAATATCTAAAATCAAAGGAGCACTAAACCCTTACCTTTATAGGATATTTAGAACTTTATAGAATCATGACGTGGCTCTATAGGCCTGGGATAGTTCATGTTATAAGTCCTCGAGACTGTTCCTGAGCTTGACAGTCATGACTCTAGGTTTGTATAATTAAGTCAGTAAATGTAATGAATAAACGTCGCATATACCAGTAGCGCAATAGTATTGTGTGCTAGGCTTAGGTCGGCAAGACAATGTACTTGACCACCTTAATGTAATATAGTCACGTTGTTATAGGTACGACTAAGGTCCAAGTGATTGAAGTACCTATGTGCAATAGTTATGTGTCCCAGGCTTAGGTCGGCAACACGATGTACTTGACCACCTTAATGTAATACAGTCACGTTGTTATAGGTACGACTAAGGTCCAAGTGATTGAAGTACCTATGTGCAATAGTTATGTGTCCTAGGCTTAGGTCGGCAAGACGATGTACTTGACCACCTTAATGTAATATAGTCACGTTGTTATAGGTACGACTAAGGTCCAAGTGATTGATGTATGTGCAATAGTTATGTGTCCTAGGCTTAGGTCGGCAAGACGATGTACTTGACCACCTTAATGTAATACAGTCACGTTGTTATAGGTACGACTAAGGTCCAAGTGATTGATGTATGTGCAATAGTTATGTGACCTAGGCTTAGGTCGGCAAGACGATGTACTTGACCACCTTAATGTAATACAGTCACGTTGTTATAGGTACGACTAAGGTCCAACTGATTGATGTATGTGCAATAGTTATGTGACCTAGGCTTAGGTCGGCAAGACGATGTACTTGACCACCTTAATGTAATACAGTCACGTTGTTATAGGTACGACTAGGGTCCAAGTGATTGAAGTATGTGCAATAGTTATGTGTCCCAGGCTTAGGTCGGCAAGACGATGTACTTGACCACCTTAATGTAATACAGTCACGTTGTTATAGGTACGACTAAGGTCCAAGTGATTGAAGTATGTGCAATAGTTATGTGTCCTAGGCTTAGGTCGGGAAGACGATGTACTTGACCACCTTAATGTAATATAGTCACGTTGTTATAGGTACGACTAAGGTCCAAGTGATTGATGTATGTGCAATAGTTATGTGACTTAGGCTTAGGTCGGCAAGACGATGTACTTGACCACCTTAATGTAATACAGTCACGTTGTTATAGGTACGACTAAGGTCCAAGTGATTGAAGTATGTGCAATAGTTATGTGTCCTAGGCTTAGGTCGGCAAGACGATGTACTTGACCACCCTAATGTAATACAGTCACGTTGTTATAGGTACGACTAAGGTCCAAGTGATTGATGTATGTGCAATAGTTATGTGTCCTAGGCTTAGGTCGGCAAGACGATGTACTTGACCACCTTAATGTAATACAGTCACGTTGTTATAGGTACGACTAAGGTCCAAGTGATTGATGTATGTGCAATAGTTATGTGACCTAGGCTTAGGTCGGCAAGACGATGTACTTGACCACCTTAATGTAATACAGTCACGTTGTTATAGGTACGACTAGGGTCCAAGTGATTGAAGTATGTGCAATAGTTATGTGTCCCAGGCTTAGGTCGGCAAGACGATGTACTTGACCACCTTAATGTAATACAGTCACGTTGTTATAGGTACGACTAAGGTCCAAGTGATTGAAGTATGTGCAATAGTTATGTGTCCTAGGCTTAGGTCGGGAAGACGATGTACTTGACCACCTTAATGTAATATAGTCACGTTGTTATAGGTACGACTAAGGTCCAAGTGATTGATGTAT
This sequence comes from Stictocephala bisonia, assembly GCA_035578905.1. Classification (NCBI taxonomy): domain Eukaryota; kingdom Metazoa; phylum Arthropoda; class Insecta; order Hemiptera; family Membracidae; genus Stictocephala; species Stictocephala bisonia. Next base: position 1,114,179 of record JAQJVL010000204.1, on the reverse strand, counting down.
GTGCAATAGTTATGTGACTTAGGCTTAGGTCGGCAAGACGATGTACTTGACCACCTTAATGTAATACAGTCACGTTGTTATAGGTACGACTAAGGTCCAAGTGATTGAAGTATGTGCAATAGTTGTCCTATGTGTCCTATGCAATATGTGTCCTAGGCTTAGGTCGGCAAGACGATGTACTTGACCATCTTAATGTAATATAGTCACGTTGTTATAGGTACGACTAAGTTCCAAGTGATTGAAGTATGTGCAATAGTTATGTGTCCTAGGCTTAGGTCGGCAAGACGATCTACTTGACCACCTTAATGTAGTACAGTCACATTGTTATAGGTACGACTAAGGTCCAAGTGATTGAAGTATGTTTTTTTTTATTTAACATTAGGCCTAAGTTATATAATTCATGTTCTGATTTGTTATCAAAACACGATTAAAAATTAAAACCATTATATAATTTGTTCTGATAGACCATAGACAATTAAAGAACGGACTTTTATTTTGTTCTAATTCAACAACAAGGGTTGGTATTGAAAAAAATTGAAAGTGTTGTAATGATTTTTTGTTTAACTTTCATTGCGACAAAATATACATTTGATAATATCGAATGAAATATTATACTACTCTGACTAAGCCATTAGGATTTTTTAAACGATAATAGTGAATTTTATGAAGAGTTAAGATAGTGAACATATGCCGAAATATGAATTAGATAATAATCTTACTAATTTATTTTCAATGAACGAGTTTTGTCACATTAGTAAATAGAGAAATATAAGTACAAATAAATTCTAGTGGTGTCCAAGGCATTCGTTAACCCATTTCATTTAGGCAATGTCTAAATAATTAATGTTATCAAGCCCGGCCTGAAGGGCGGTGGACCGACTCTTAGAGGGCGCTATTGATTTATATAATCTTGTGTTCACAAACGGCCGGGGATCTGAGATGTGGAGTTATTTCAATTATAAATACAACCCACCTGTAAGGTATATATTGTTAAGGCCCAACTTTAAAATTCAAATAAATACTTTTCTAGAATACACGTTAGTTTTTAAGCGTAATTAATCTTCCGACAAAAGGTTATAAATTGTAATGCAGATTCAGACTAAATAAACCTAATTTATTGTAAAAGTGTGAATTACTGTACTAAGTATTTGATATTAAAAAGGTAATAACATTATTAAAGTTGGCTAAATGTAAAAAAAAAAAAAAAAAAAACACAAGTTGACTGTCCCTAGGGACAGTCAACTTGTGTTTCAATCCTCTAGTATGAAAGAATCATACTAGTGAATCATACTAAAGAATCTAGTAGTGAATCATCCTCTAGTATGAAAGAATACGTTTCAATTCTGCACTACTTGTACAAAGTTTTTCTATGACGGTTTCACTCTCCACTTTATGTAGGACGCCCTTCTCTACTGCCATCATCATAAATGCCACAAAATTTTCATTTGTCATATTGGAACGTAGACGAGTTTTAATAATTTTTAATTTGGAAAATACCCGTTCGAATGAAACTTGAGCCATAGGTATCGTCAGTAGGTGTTTGTACACTTTGAAAAGTTCAGTATATTGGAGTGAGTACTGTACATACTATGATCAATCAATACTTTGAATACACATTTTATACATGAATTGCACTCGTTTTCTCTATTACACTGGACAAGATGGTCTTTTTCTTCACATTTTTCAAATATAACGTTATCATAATGGTTTTTTAGCATATCAAGATCAAGGTAATCTCGAGCAACTGACCGATTCGAAATCTGCGGCCACATCTGGGAAAAGGACAGGTATTCTTCGGTTAACTTGCCTTTATCAATTGAGGGGACAATTTCACAAATTCTATCGAAAGCAAATTATGGTATTGTCTTAACTGTATTAAAACGTTTAGGGTCAAACCACAACAGATCAAGGTACAAAGTTTTGTGCTGCCTAAATCCACTTTGCATAGTTTAATTTATTTTATCCATCACACATTAATATACAGTTATGCAGAACGTTTCTCCAGCTCCTTGCCCAGCCCCTACATCTTCATGTCTTGCCAACTACCCTGTCATTTACTTCATTGTGCGTGACCTCTTTGATTTCAGTTCAGTTTATATTGAAATAGTTTCGAGAGAATTGTCAAGTTCGGCCTTTTCTATTAGTGCAGAAGACATCTTTGATACAAATATTTTTGCTGCTTGTAACGTGGTGGCAAAATCGTCACGAAGAGATTTCAACTGTGATGATAAAATTTCAATCGAACGCCAAGCCTGGACACAGTCAAGTGTTGTTTTTATCTGTAGGTAATCCGACAACGGAGTTGTAGATTTTAAAATCTGGAGGAACATCATTGCAACTAAAATAGTTTCAAACGACAAAAACTTATTTAAAAGAGCTGACGCATCATACCTCACTTTTTTGAACTCAGCCGAATCGGATATTTTAAACAATGCCACGACCAAGTATACTAGCTTAGGGAGTTTGCGTTCTGTGTCAGATGCCTGGATATCAATCCGGTAATTAACTCTCCCAAATATTTTCTTTGTTGCATCACTTAGGGTTTTCCATCTTGTTGCACCAATGGCTTCCAGTTTGAAATCTGGTTTTAAAGATTCTTTAAGGAATACTTGGGCTTCTTGCAATAGATTAATAACACCAAGTGTGAAGGTGGTTAGGGATTTCCTCTGAGAGCTTTGCTGTTAGGCCATTATACTGCCCACTCATGTTCGAGGCCCCTTCAAATGCATTTGCTATGCAATTCTCTAAAGGTAAGTTGAGATCTTCTAAAACATGCTTCAATGTTGAAAAAACACTGGCCAGTTGTTCACTGAACGCATTTCAAAGCTACAAGTCTTTCTACAATATCACAGTCTCTTACGTATCTCAAGACAAATTAAATGAGCACTGGTCATTAGATGAAATGTCAATTGTAGTGTCCATCATAACTGAATATTTACAAGCACTTTTTATCTCTTCAGATATATCCTCCTCATCTCTGATACAAGAATATTAATTACCTTTGCCAGGGCGTTTTTCTCCAAGAATGTGACAAGACTACCTCAACCAACAGCTTTGCTATCACATTCTTTCTTTTTTAACTTGTTTTTCATGAATACTGCTACTTTGTTTCTGTATGCTATCAATGTGTTTTTAAGAATTGTGTCGAAGGAAAATAAATAGTTTAAGTTTTTATTTTACTCAAGATTTAGTTGTAGACATAACAATCAACAAAACGGTAGTCCTAATCTGTCCATAGTCAATTAATTCTAGGTTCTGGTGAAGTAATCATTTGACAAGCAAAATATTCAATGATAATCAATCAATCTACAGTCCCTACTCTATAATTCAGTTCACAAGACGTATTATAAAAATACATTTCACATCTGTATCTATTGAAGTCAGTATTTAATACATTTGGATTAGGGTTGTTTGGCTTTATGACTCGAGCGAGATTAATCTTCAAGATGTGTTATTTATTCAGAGTTGTAAACAAATAAGTTGTACTTACCAGTAACACTTTAATGCTTCTTTTAATCACTCTGAACAACAATGGGAACTAATATATTTACTTCAATATAAATAAAACTAGAGATATCACATTACAAACTACATAAATGTAAACAGCGATGCGTACGCCCAGTTATCGGGACAGCTCTTCCGCCCTCGTCTGACCCCTTCCTTCCTTCCCTACCGTTTCACGCACTCGCACTACCCGCTTACGCTGCGCTAGGCTACTGCGCATTGACAACCAATCATTGAATTGAAGTACTGTATGGGTTCCATAATAGTAGCTAATTTACCGTTACATTAACAAACACAAAAATTGAAAAGTGACTGAATAAAAAATACTAGAAAGCAACACAAACAAATGTTTTACTGCTGTAATTTTTATATTGCAACAGTTTAAGATGTATGTAACTTTTGAGGGCGAGGGCACCAATCCTCTCCGGGATCCGTCTCGGTGGGCCAGGCCTGAATGTTATAATTAATTAATGACGGTTTATAAGGAACAGTCCACTTTCATTTGTCACAATGACTCTCATCTACACTCAGTCTAATTCCATATTCACCCTTTATCTTAAGAATAAATAAATGAATTTATCTATCGGCACACGTGGCGCAATGCTGTAACCCAGCTTCTTGGGGAGAAAGTGTTGAGGAGATAGTAGGCGATAGGTTCGATCCTCGTAATACCGACATGGCGGCCACTCAATGGTTGCCATCGACAAGTCTGGGGTGTCCATGTTGGATGGTAGTCAGGGTTCGTATATACCCTAACGAATATTGTTTAGGGAAGAGAACTGAGTGTCAGACTTGTCAGTTAGCTGAAAATCAGACCAACACTACGTGGTTCGGATTCCACGTAAAGCTGTAGGTCCCTTAAATGCCCTGGCTATTAATAAATAGCTCTTTCTGAGGAACAGTCGTCCTTATTTAGTAACAATGACTTCACTCATTCGCCTATATCTTGAAGATCGATGTCTTACTAATAATGAACTATCAAAATAAATGCAAGAATGTGGGCGAATTCTTAGACTTACGCCTAGGTCAAATAAGGTAAGACGGCTGCAAGTCACAGGGTTATTTCACTTTATTCTTATCTCATCGACAGTCGAATGTTCCTTATCTCAAACCAGAATGCTGTCACTTCCTTCTAGAGCGAACTGGGTAGAGTAATAAGTCGGGTACAATACCTCAATCACGAACCCTAGCTCTTTAGCGCTGATGATGATGGCTCTACACAAGGCCGACATTACCCGTATCCACACGCCTCGCCTCCGTCATCGATACATTGCGGCTGCCCACATCTCATGTCCGTGACAAATAGGTGGCTGTTTCTCCCAACATTTTCCCACTGTTACAGTAATGATGCTCAAGGCTCTACAAGGGTGTGGCAGACCCCTGACTCAGCTTGGTGCTGATGTGACACGTACAATTACGACATCGACGGAAGACGTTAATGATTAAAAATGAATTGTGCAGCTGTACAGCAATTTATATTTATATCATGGTCGATCTACCATAGTCTTAAATGCTGGGTGGTTATAAGTTCTTCCCCCCCACCATTTTTCAACAATTTACTTTTAAAATTGTTTAGGTTATGCCATTCATTATGTAGGTAGATGCTCTAATTTTTTAGTATTATGTAATATTGGGAGGAGTAACCTGAGGTGCAAGATATAGGAGTCAACTTCTGAATTCTTTATGAGAAGATAGTCGTGCTAGCGCAACATCTCTATTAACATTGCCTTTTCAGCCTGAAAACAATGGTTTATTTAAAATTAAAAATGGTTGTACCGTTTCCAAGATATCAGTAGGTTAAAGATGTAGAAGTCGACTTAAAATTTATAATGAGAAGACAGTAATGTCACATGACTATTAATATTTTCTTTTCACCCTGCAAATAATGGTGCATTTAAAATTCGAAAGGGTTGTACTGTTTATAATATTTAGTTTTTTTCTTTAAAAACATACAGTGTAATTTTTTATCAATAATTAGTGAAAATTCCATTAAATATTTCTCACATTGGAAACGATACAACCCTTTTGAATTTTTAATATGCCATTGTTTTCAGGATGAAAAGGCAATGTTAATAGACATGTCACATTACTGTCTTCTCATTATAAATTTTAAGTCGACTTCTACATCTCTAACCTACATTTTGGAAACAGTACAACCCTTTTACATGTTAAATATACACTCGTTTTTAGGCAGAAAAGGCAACGTTAATAGACATTTCTCATGACTGTCTTCTCATAAAGAATATGGAAGTTGACTCCTATATCTTGGACCTCAGGTTACTCCCAATATTCCATAATACTTAAAAGGTTGAACATCTACCTACAAAATGAATGGCATTACTTTATGTAAATTGTAGAAACAAGTGTGGGGGGGGGGGAGGAAGGGACATACTTTGTATGTGTTCACATAGATGTGTATTTGCAAACAGGACAGGATATTCACTCCTACAACACTGGACGTGCATCTAACTATGTCCTTTCATACCACAGCACTTTTTGAAAAGAAGGCATCTCACATCTGCCAAAAACTGTGCAAAAATCTACCATAGTACCAAACAGCATTGAGGGAGATGAACATGAAGAAAGAGCAACATATATGGCTGCAGAAGACTAATATACAATTTAGCAGAATTTTAAGAGTAATCTACTTCTGTACCATAACTTTATTTTATCCTTTTTTGACACTCTCACCATGCTTGATGTCTGTGAAGTATTTTATTTGAGTGCACGTAGCACTTACCCTCGTTCATTGACCTTTAACTTAACTAAACTAATAGGCTATAGGCATTCTACAGGGTTGGGCAAAAGTTTGAAATATATTTATTAATTTTAAAATTATTGAAAGAAACATAACGAAACTTTGTAGTTATGTATATGTCCCTACACCAAACATTTAGACATATTTTACTCATATTACGTATAGCCAGGAGATGGCCCATGAAGGAAGTCATAGAAAGTTTACTTGCAAGCTTAAAAATTCTTGAGTTATACCTCATTTTACAGGTCTTTTGTTTGAAGAATACAAATTGCAAACCTGAGATCAAAAGGATTACCCAGTCAGAAAATACAACCACTCAAAGAATTTAATGCCATATGACTAATTCTTTTGTTATACAGCTATTTATTTTTTAGTTATACCCTGTTTGAGGTTCCTGACTATTTTGTTGATTGTTAACAATTGTAGTAATGAAAGATTGCATTATAAAAATAACTACTGTATATATTTAACAAAAATATAAAATAACACTTTTGAAAGTACGTACACCATAAAAATAGTTTAGGAAAATTATTGAAATAATTTGTTAAATATTTTTTGTGAAAATAAATTAATTTGTCATATTCTGTCAGTTAAATTATAGCTGTACGCAACAATAGATAAAAACTATCTTATCCTTTTCTTAAGCAGTTTTAGTTATTTGACATTAAATTCTTTAAGAGACCATATTTCCTGAGCAGTCGTCCTTTTGATCTCAGGTTTGCACTTTTGTGCTGTTCAAACAAAGACCTTTAAAGTGAGGTATAACTTGTGATAGGCTTACATTTATAATGTTAAAAGGCTTCCTTCATGGGCCATCCCCTGATTATGCAAAAAAATAATTAAATTTTTCTAAACATTTGGTATAGGGACTTGTACATAACTACAGTTTCATGACATTTCTTTTAATGGTTTTAAAAATAATATTCTAGACTTTTGGCCAACCCTACATAGATAAACATACATCAATATCAAAATAAAGAGTACACCATGAGAAATACAACAGTAGTAATTAAAATAAATAAATGAAAAGACCATATTTTATAGCGACATATAGATCTTTTATAGGTTTATAAAATTAATTATTGGTCCAGGCATAGTTCTTAGCCAAGAATTTATTTAACCATCAACACCAATCCAAATCTTATATTCAGTTGTATAAACAGTATTTTTAGTACGGTCAAAATAAATAAATACTCGTATAAAGTATTATAATGTTTCCTTTTCTATTCGCTGAGAGTGTAAAGTTACAAGGAAAAGCTGAATATGAATACATAAAAATTGGAGCTTTTGATAGACTATAGTAATTAACAAAGTTATTGCTGTAAAACAATGTCAAATTAGCTGTCATAATAATAAAATTGTAAACAAATAATAACTAACATCCTAAAATTATAATACACCAATTATAAAGCATTAATAAAAAAAGAACACTATTTTGAGGCTTTGTTCTCACATTAATAAATCCAGAATTGCAATTATGACAGCTCAACAGTGAAGCTGCCTTACTTGTCATCCAAGAAAAGGATTATATTTCAAGGAAATTCGTATTCTACTTACAAAATATATACTGTGTTTACTAGTAAAAAAAATTTCTTTTACATTACAAGGATAATTTCAACAATAAAGTTTAGATTAAGAGACATATTGTTCTTAATATGTTGCACAGTATTTAAGAATATAACTTAGGTAAGTGTAGTATGATATCTAAATTTAGGGAATGATCTTTATTACTGTGCTGTTATGGTTGGACTAGATCAAACAGAACCCGTTCCTAACCACACATTGTGATGTTAAATCACTGGAACAACAGTGTCACTGGATTGCAGCGGCAATTCAACAGTGCAAAATGTCTCTATTGACCGTAAAAGTACTGTACAATAATCCCAATTGTCAAACTGTTCTCTTTTTTATGTGAATAAAGAGTTTTAGTGAGTTCATTTGGGAAGAATATTTGATACTCAAGGATCATTGCCTGAAGGTGTGCTGTTTTTCATAAATATGTTTTAACAACTTATTAGAAAAAAAAAAATCATTTTTTACTAAGATTTAATAAACAATACAACATCAGATTAGAAAACTTCTGTATAGGAACTTTGAAAATCGGCTAACAAATTTGCTATATACATACATATCCATAGCAGTTTTCAAAAACTATTTGGTCTTCTTGGCCTCTCTTTCTTCTGTCATCCCAACTTCTCACCTCCACCAATCTCATCCGATTCCCAAACATCTTTATCCCTTTATCAAGGGGACACAACATCTCCCCCCCCCTTTATCAACACCTTTATCCCTTTAGCCATCGATCCCTCAGTCTTCCTCTCGGTCTCCTTTAGCACATTTCCATCTCATGGACCTTTCTTCCTACCCTAAATTCCCTCATCCTTTTCACATGTCCTAACCACCTTAATTGATTAGAATTGAGTAGATCAATTCAATGCAATAATGGCTCCTCCCAGTCTCTTTCTAATTATAACTCTAAAGATCTGAGTATAGTCCAGACTATAACTCAAGGTATAGTCCAAATATACCGTGAGGTTTAGGATTTGATGAAGGAGAATACGTCATATTTACCTCCCCACAATAGGGAAGGAAAAGTTATTTTTTTTCAATAAAATGGCTAACAAATTAAGGAACAGAGAACTGGTAAAATACAGACATGGTGTCCGCTTAATAGTTACCATCGTCTTGGATAAAACTAGATACAAGATTCTCTTTATTTACATAATCTTCAAGATTAGTAATGGCGTCAATACATAAATGTTATCTATCATTTGAGTAAAACATGAAACATTAGTTAATGATACAGTGGTCTCATGTTTAAAAGTAAAGAAGAAAAAGATACAAGCTGTAGATTAAGTTAATTAACTTAATATTCCATGATGTGCAACAGTTACAGTTTACAGAACTTGTAGTGTCTATACAAGAAGTGCAACTATAAAAAGTCCAAAATTGATAAAAAGAAAACGGTAATGTAAAATGAAGTTTGTAAAAAAAAAAAATCAAAACAATCATACATAGTGAAACAGGTTGAGGGGTTAAGATGAACATGTTAAAGTTATGTTATTGAGGTTTAAAGCTGTATCAAATTGATAAAAGGATTTGATTGTCATATTAGTTGAGGTAAAAATTGTTTCCAGTTATAAAATTCTGCCAGGCTGTAGAAGGGACGTTCTTGAAGCCAGTTTTTCAGGCAGCGTGAAAACTTTTGTGCTTCTGTTTTCTTCAACTCTTCTGGTAGGGTATTCCACATTTTGGCGCCAGTGTATGTGGGTTTCTTCTCAGTACTACCATTGATTTTATACGCAAATAGATTTCCCATCCAATGTTAAATTTTGAGTCTCAAAATATCAGCTGTTTTTGTGGTCCATTGTGGAGCGCTAGTGTAGTCCCATGTAAATGTAATGCAGTTTAAACCAGCTGTGGTTGCGGGCCACACAAACTAACAAAATTACTGGCACAGATATTCCTATTAGATGGTTTATCTATTGTAGGTTTATATAATCAATGGTACTACTGAGGTGGTGAACTGGAAGGCAGTAGTTGGTATCTAGTCTGGGGTATCCAGTTTGGGTGGTAGACAAGGTCTAGATGTTGTGTGAGTAAAATAACTGAGTTATAAGACTTGTCAATTAGCTGAAAATTAGACCAACGCTGGATGGTTCGGATTCCACGTAAATATGTAGGTCCCTTAGTTTCCCTGGCTATTAGTAAATGGCTCTTTCTAAGGAACAGCCAACCTTAGTTAGTAACAATGACTACAATCGTTCATCTACACTTATTCGTCCCTCATATTCGCCCATATCTCTACGATCAGCATTTCAGTAATGAATAGAAGGGACCTACTTTTGAACTACCTAGGTAATTTTAAGAAAGGGCACCCTATTGACCTAGAACTGTCTCTAAAGGCAGAGGATATAAGACATCAGCAGTTGGATGTGGAAGGGAAGGAGAAACCTCACCAACAAAGACCCCCAGTATATCTCTCACAAAGAAGGTACGATAGGCCTAGCAAGCCAGTAGTGGATTTCCAAACTTCCTTTCAACAAAGCTAACAAATTTACTAACATAGATACTTCAGTTTCATTATAAATATATGATTTTGGTAGGATGGTGTACGTACTTGATTTTTCTTATTAATTTTATACTGTTGAATATGTTGTGGATAAAAGTTATTATTTTTGGATATTAGTTATAATTATGCAGTTTGCAGAAATATTTGTTGTTAATCAAATAAACAAGTTATTGTTCGAAACTGAGTACAAACAATTAAAAAACTCATAATATGTTGAGGGTTTTTAAATACTTTCAGAAACTTTTAATGTTCAGTGTTTATATCTCATTTAAAAAATAAGTTTGCAAACAAACTAAGCCTTAGGATAACTTCTCATATTATTATATCTGCTCCATCTACTACAGTCAGCGCAGGAATTATGAGTACTCGAGTCTGAAGGTTGTTTACTGAAGAGGCCTATGAAAACTCCAATCGTACCATCGTTTCATTCCTTGCTTAGTTATGCATTATGACATATGAACTTTTACAATAAGGTTTTATAATTTTTATCTTAGTTGGAACAAAAAAGTACTGGAAGTTTAACTAGTTTTCACTGTCATTAAATTTACACTGTTATTATTAACCCTTAAGGGGGCGCGTGGTGTCAAAATGACCGCAGAACCTAAACTATGTGTTGTAGTTTTGGTAGCACTGCTTCCTTGTCGCTCCGCGTCTAGGACATCTATCCCCAATCCCTCCCCCGCCTGTGCACCGGAAAACACTCAGTTCGGCTCAAGCATTGCCCCGGTATTGACGTCTGTTTACGGCCTGCGGTCAATTAGACGCCACGCGCCCACTTGTGTTATTTTGTTTGCGGTCATTTGAACACCACGCGCCCACTTGTGTATGAATATTTTGTAATTCTTATTGCAAGTTTAATTTATAAACTTTTGTACATATTTGTAAATACATTAATTACAGTCAATTCTAGTGTTTTTTTTACTTTCTATTGTGTTTTATTGTAAACTTTGTACTAAATGTAGATAACTGACGACTAATATTGTGCCATTTATATTACTTTATAATGGATGAAAGGGAGCAAATGAGACTTTTAAAACTATTGGATAGTGTAGAAAAGGAGGATCGTGAAGAAGAGAATCGAGCTTTAGCAGACAGGGATTGTTTACGGAGACAACTCTTTATTGGAGGCGAAGAGGAAGATAATCAAGATAACGAACCAACCGTTGAAAGAGAAGGATCAGAAGACTCTGATGATAACTTAGAAGAAGATGTCACTGACCGTGCTTCTGTAGTTTCTTTGGAAGATATTGAAGATGGAAGATTAGAAAATGATGGTGTGGGTACAGAAAACAATGATGACGGTAATCAGCCAAATATTGAAACCGTGAGGGAAAATGTATATACAAACTTTGTTCTTTCAAGGGATGGTAATACAAAGTGGAATACACATATATGGACATTTCCAACTTACGTGGTCGAGTACGTCATCAAAACATAATTCGTGGGGAGAGATCCGGTGTCCGTTTGCCTTGTCCTAGAGGTGAAGCTTCTGTTGTACGCACCCCAATTGAATCATTCAAACTATTCTTTCCTGATGAAATGGTGGACCATATTGTAGATTGTACAAATATCTGGATAGATAAAAATCGAACTGCATATGTCAGAGAAAGGACGGACAGTTAATAAAATAACTTATACTTTATAGTTTTTAGAAAATATACAGAACAATAAAGGCGCGGTCAAAAAGACGCCACGCGCCCACATGTGTTACAAACAACTACGCGCCTACTTAAGGGTTAAAAAACCTTTATATGTATCACATTTATATTTTAATATGTGGTTGATAGGAATGTTCCCTATAAGTTTCATAAACTTTAGAGTATTTTCTTTTCAAGAAAAAATATTCTTACGAATTACCTGAAACACTGTTTTTTTTGGCTTCTAGAGGTTGTAAAAATAATTACTTTGTCTTGTTGTAGTCTGTTAGGATAAGATAACCCCCACACTAACTGCAAGACTATACCGCTACTAAGTCTGACTTTCTAAGAATGATTTCCTTTTAAGCATAAAAGAATATATAATTTTTTTTTATCTTCATATGTTTACTCTTTGTTTTATTTACATTAATATTTAAACTATGTTGTTGAATATTTATAAGAAACACAACAATATCGTGCAATGATATATTACTTTAAGTTAATAATGAATTCTTTTTTTATTTTAGAACATAACTTGGCCTGGTGACCTTTACAATAAGACCTCTTAAAAAAACTCCAGATATAATTTATATGTCTTAAATAGCCATTTAATATGAAAGGAATAGAAAATTAAGTTTTAGTAAAAACCAATTTTGCATGAATTTTCAAGTGATACTATGCTCCATGTCTAAAAAAGAACACCTTAGTTTTGATCACACAAGTACTAAAAAAATACAGCCTATTTCACACACCCTAAAAAATTAGACTTAAAAAGGTTAAAGAGTGTGAATTAAAATGTAGGGCTAGAGAAATGAATTCACTCCATGTAAGAAAATTTTATGGAAATCCAGAAAGATGTCATTTTTTTTTAATTTGCATATTTATGCATTTAGGTTTCCAATAAATACACCCTATGAGCGATCCAAGTAAAAAATATCTTACATTTATTAATACATTTTATAAGGTATTCTTCTTTTCCAATAAGTGTTTTATGTATCTTATCTGAAACAACACAAAAAATTAGTTAAATTTAAAAAAAGAACAAATAAACAGCATTTGTCTAATAGCTACTATCAATATCAAAATAGTTCTAAAAGTAATAAAAGTTAATTAAAAAGATACACTTAGTTCATAGTAAAAGAACTTTTGAACAACTGATCCTTAGCCAAAATCGCTAGAAAAACATGTTCATAAATTAATAGATTTCATAGTTGACTCTCTGAATATTTACACTTTTTATTCTTTGGTTTACATAGATGCTGAAACATGACAATGGTTCAGATTAATTGTTGAAACAATTTTCAAAATGAAATAACTGAATTAGCATGAAAGCTGGTTGATACAAGTGTTTTTTCACCAGATCTATACATAAAATGACTAATTACAACTGTTGAAAAAGGAAGAAGCGCTATCAAATTAACTTATTAATACATCAAACTTTAACTTATTATACATCAATTAAACACCAACGACAGGGCAATGAGGTAGTTGTTTGAAAAAGTTTACTCAATATTTTTTATAAATACATTTTTATATGACCAATAGCAATTTTATTCTCATTCCTGCTGACTGTTGGCCAACAATTATTTTCCAAGTCTGTAGCTACAGTATTTGGGGTGAAATAAAAATCATTCCCGACATTTAGTTTGAGGTACAGAAAAACATGCAATGTGTGTATCAGCAATAACACAAGGAATTATCGTAAATTCGGAAGTAGGATATTTGTCTCAGAAAAACAAAATGCGGAAAAATAGTTTTCGGTCGACTCATGACACTTTACTCAGATGGAAAATCTATTTTTGCATTGCAATTTGGTCATCATATTTACAATTGTACATTAATTGAATTATTATGGTGTTCCCTGCTCCACTGCGAAATTTACATCTTGTTATTCCAAATTTCCAGCTTATTCATGGTCTCCCAGTAAAGAGACCACCCTTCTGTTTTCAGCGTTAATTCTGAAATTTATTTACAGAGGTCATAGCGACAAACAAAAGGCGTTATAAAATTTGGGTTTTTAATTTGGTTATATATTTAACAACAAATATTTTAATGAGTGAAAACAGATGATAAATTGTCAAATCAGTAATTTATGGGATTATATTAACATGGAATGGAATAAAACTAACATTTACTTAAAAAATCATTAAATAAAACTGGGCTGGGAGTGAAAATAAAATAATGATAAATATATAGTGCTCACAAATTATTTAAAATTTTAGGATAAGGATCAAGAGATTTGATTATTGAATTAGCCACTTACTTTACAGTTGATAAGAGGAAGGACGTTCAAATAATTCATAATGATTAAGTTTGAGTGAAGTGGAGATGGACAATTTTGTTGTATACTACTTTTTCATGACCACAATAATATAAAATTATTTACATACTGTATTCATTCTGTCCTTGCAAATTAATAGTAACATGTTTTGAAAACACTATTTTAAACTGTACTTGGTTAGTTTTTATACAACATTTTTGTCTATTTTTTATTACATAATCATTTCAGGTATTAGCAAAACATTTTTTTAACTGGAGGGTTTTAGTTAATGACACGTTACTACAATAACTGCATCTACCAATCTATCTATATTAAAATAACATATACCTTTAACTTAGAACATTGACACATCAGTGTTCACATCAGTGTGCTACTGAGGAACTCTGTCCTGGGAGGAGCGAGAGAGTCATGGAGTTTGCTCACAGCTGTTTGTACAATTTGTTGAAAAGTTTCATCATCTTCACATGTTACTTCCTAAATGGAAACCACAAATAAATATATAAATAATAATAACTTGCTAATCAATAACCAACGTATTTATTCGATCATTATTACAAATGCTTTTAATTATTTGTTTGACTATTCTTGATAATTATTCTGATCTCAAAATGATGCTTAACACGTTAAAAACGATTAATATGAAAAAAGTATCTGTTAATTTACACTGTAAAAGATTTGTAGGTATAACAGTGATTAAAGTTGAAATATGCAAACAATTGTTTTACCCCTAGCATTATATGAGTCCACCCAGCTAGTAAAATCAGTTTCGACCTGGAAGGGTTAAGACTTCTGTGACATGAACAACTTGATTTCAAACTATGAATTGAAATTTATTAAATCAACATTTAATTTAGTCCATCAAATATGGAAATCCACAAGCGTGTTTGCCGTAAGGTTATAGTCCTAATGGTTTTTACCGGTGTTGATCGGTTCTACTGATCAATAATTTACTACAGTAATACTGTAATAATTTACAATGGGAAACTCTTTCAAATGATTTACAAAGGCCCATAAAGATGCACACAACGATTCAAAAATAGTCTTAACAAGGTCCATGGCAGCTGTAGTAACAGATTTTCTGCTTCTAAAACCGGAACTTTTTAGTTGTTCATCATCAAATAAATTGTTAATTTCAAGATAATCAGTAAGACAACAAACCATCACTCGTTAGAATATTTTAGATAAAGTTGGGAATATTGATAATGACCTGTAGTTAGCTGGTCCAGTTCATTAACTTTCTTAAAAACTGTTTTAATTTTAGACAGAAATATTCCAAGAGACAAAAGAAGAATTTATTTTTTGTAGTAAAGGCTTCATTAGGTGACTTACAGATTGTTTAATCACAGGCACAGGAATAGGAATTTCATTGTATACCGCTAAATACTTGTTTGGAAAAGATAATACTTTATATTATTCTGTAACTCATCTTCACTGACAGCTTTTATAACAAATTTAGAATGGTTTGTTTGCTGTGATTCTATATAGTTGTTTTGTGATGGATTAGAAATTAATAAATTGTGTAGTACCAACTTCATACTATGGTAGGCAGATACAATTCATAAAAAATTGAAATTAGACATGATGATAGACTAGGCTAAATCTCAAAACAATCCAGCAGTTATGAAAAATAAAAGAGTTATAATTAATTCTCATGTATTTGGGAACTATTAGATAGAATGGAAACAGCTCAGGTACTTACTAAATTTAACAAATCAATGTTGGCCTTCTTCCCATCAACAGTAACATAAAGCTTCTCCCCTTTGAATATCTTTGGCACAGAATCCTCTCCAAACATTTCCTGGAGCATTTCTATCAGGCATTCCTGTAAACAGGAATTGAGGTACTTAAAAAGAAAAAAATAAATAAAACATAAAAACTAATTGCTAACCACTACATTTTTGATACATTCAATAGTTCCCAAATAAATACAGTTTTTGTAAGTTGTTTAGCAATAGTACAAATTTAAAACTACATTTGGTTTGATTGAGTAAAGACTGTTAACACGTTCACTGTGGGAAATGCGCGTGTGCGTCAAGTTGACCTTGTGCCGTTTCTGCACTTCTGCGTCATGGACTAAAAACAGCTGATTACCGCCAATTTCTGGTTTATCGTTTGATGTTATACGTACTTTACATTTGTGTTTGGAGGTTATGTGACTGTAGAAGTTTATTCGTTTTTAGTTTTAGGTTTTTATTATTTATGAGGTAATATTCAGAAATAGCTTCAGCATATATCAATGGACAACAAATTTGGTCAGCGGTGAATGTAAAGAAGACTATTTTGAATATAATATCTGATCAAATATTGTTTCAATTATTATTTTTTCATTTTTTGTTTATTTATGAAGAGATAAATATTGTTGTTATCCTGGATTATTCTCAAAAGTTATAATATTATAAATCAGCTGAGAGCAAGGAAGACAGCACACATGTTTGTATTGTGCACCTTGAACCAACACTCTGATTGTTAAAGTTTTAAATGCCTCCCTCGTTGACGATGTTTAAGCTGGAGCTTCTTCTTCGTCTGTCTCTTCATACTAATGACTGTGCAAGTTCGTGCCATTATGATTCTATTCCACGGACTTAGCGACTCCCACAAACTCTGTATAGGTGGTGATTGAATTGTGTGTGCATAAACTTGGGTGCGAAAGTGTGTTTCCAACCTCTAGATAAAAACCAGTGCGAATTAACAAAATTCAAGTAAGACACTTCCCATCTCACCCACGCCATCTTAAAGGACGCCATGGCCTGCAAATGTTAGGGAGATATGAGCTACATTTCTCTTAAAATCTAAGGAAGCACATCGTAAGCGAACTTATTTTTTTAATTCAAGGTCCTTTGGAATAGCAAATATTTTAATAATTTTCCAGCGACTACGGTGTGAGCTAAGATCAGTGGGTTTATACTGTATGAATTTTAGCCAACACAGGGAGATGCATGTCTGGATAATGTCATTTCAAATGTGTCTCGTCTTGAAACCAGTATTACTGTTTTAAATATACCATTTTCTGACCATAGGCTTATTAAGACTGAAGTTTCTATTCACATTGATTTGTCTTCCCTAAAAAGCAGCTTAAAACCAAGCTTACTTGAATACAGAATTTTTAATAAATCAAGGCTAATTGATTTCTTTTATTGCATGCAGAGTATCCACTGGATCTCAGTACTTTCTGGTAGAGAAGCTGAAGATAAGTTAAATGCTTTTTTCAATGTTTTTGTGTACTGGCTGGATGTCTTCTTTCTTGTAAAGAAATCTAAACATAAATCGGTTCATTCTAAATCGGGGAATTATACAAACAATTTATATGTTATACACCACAACTGAAGGAGATGAAAGACCAAGTTATGTCAGCTTATGATCTGGCTTCTAGAAATAACTCTGCTGCTTCAAGAAACACCTATCTGGCTCTAAGAAGTGAATATAAGCTTGCTCTTACACATGCTAAACTTGCTGCCAATCAATTCAAAATAGAGATGGCAGCTAACACCAGCAAGGCTGCTTGGCAAATAATCAAGAGAGAGTTGGGGCCTTTACACGTTCCAGCTCTTGAAGCAGACGACTTCAGTAACTTCTTCTCCAACATTGTTCGTGAGGTGCGACAGAATATTCCAGCAATGTCAAGTGGTCATTTCTTTAATATTACCAGCTATCCACATTTAAAGTTCAAATGGAAAAGTGTCAGTGCAAAGGACGTGATCAATATAGTTTCTCAGCTTAAATCACGTAATACAAAAGATATCTATGATACATCAAATATTTTGGTCAAGTGTTATTTCAACTATCAGTCAGATAATTGCAGATTGTTTAAATTCCTGTGTTTCTGAAGGTATATTTCTTGAAGCTCTAAAGATTTCTAAAGTGGTCGGTCCCAATCCATAAAAAGGGTGATCAAAGTGAAGTGTCCAGCTACAGGCTGATCTCAGTGGTACCAGTTTAAAAAAATCTTTGAAACAGCTTTCAAAATGAAAGCAAGTACTTTTTTTGTACCCAATAGTTTAATGTCTGCTCATCAATTTGGTTTTAGACCGGGGATATCCACGGGAGATGCAGTCGATAGCCTTGTTTCTGCCATTTTACGTGGCTTTGAAGATGATAACTTAAAAAGTACGATTATGTGTGATGTAAGTAAGGCTTTCGACTATGTTGACCATGGCATCCTATTGAAAAAACTTGAAACGTACGGCTTCACCGGTAATGAAATTAAATTTGTAAAATCCTTTCTTTCTAACCGTCATCAGAGGGTTTTGTTAATGGTAAATTCTGTCAGTCCACTGTGGTACCTTGTGGCGTAAAGGGTTTGGTCCTGGGGTCGTTTTTGTTTTTAGTAATGGTAAATGACCTAGATAAGAATATAGTGCTGAAGTAGTCATGTTTACAGATGACTTTACTTTCCATTTTTCTGACAAGTCACTTGAAAATTTAAATCTTTTTATGAGTCGCAATATTAACCTGGTAAATATAATTTGTATTGTTTCAACCAGTTCTTACTTAATTCAGATAAAACTCAAATTATAAATTTCTCCCTCAAAAAAGGTATTTTTAATAGTATAAATAGTGTTAAGCTTCTTGGTATTCATATAGACACCAGACTTAACTGGCATGAGAACATTGATGCTTCTTGTAAGAAGCTGGTTTGAGTTGTTTATCTTATAAGATATCTAAGGGACTGTTTGCCTCGATCATATTTGAGAAGCATATACTTTTAATTTTTTCATAGCATTTTGTGTTATGGCCTATTATTTTTGGGTAATTCTTCAGGGGTTGACAAAGTTTTACTTCTTCAAAAGAAAATACTTAGAATAAACTTTCTCTCATTTTACTGAGCCGTGCAACCATTATTTTTAAGGGAAAAAATTTAACTGTAGTAAATCAATATATTTTAGATTGTCTAATTCATATCAAAGAACATGTCCATCATCTCCCTCTCAATAGCCATATTCATTCGTACAATAATTAGAAAATGGTTGTGATTAGTAAACGTCATATTTATTACAGTCGTTGCCTACTAACCAGTTCATATGATTCATAACCAAATAATAACCTAAAAATAGTGTTGTCCTTGAACCGTAGAGCTTGCTGCTGCGTATTTAATTTAATCTAAGTTTATAATTATCGGCTAGCGTAAATATACGGCTAGTGTAAATATACGGCTACCGCATTATGGGCAATTGTACACATGCGCAAATATTCGGATTCCGCCTTTTAAGGGTTAAATGAGGAAAACTATGGTGCAATTAGATTTTTTGCAGGCCTCTTAATTCCTTAGAAAACAACCTTCAAATTCGTGTGTACATAATTTCTGCGCCGACAGTAGTATATGTGTTTTATCACCACTGTATGTTTGTGAGTAGGTGGATGGTTCATCACTGTAAATATGTGGGTGAGCCAGTTGGTTATCTACTTCGTAAATGTGTTTAATCACCACTGAATGTCTGTACAAATAAGCGCATTACATGCCTAAAGGACAAATTAGATTTTTTAAGAGCTTGGGTGTTCTCAGGTTGTGTCCGGGGTCTAAGGGTGGCTTCTGTTGCAGTATTTCTCCACTGTCACCCCTTGGCCTTATACTCTGTCAATGAGCACCATAACATCTGGTTCTTTGTAGAGATGGGCCAAAAAGAACGGAACAGTCTTATTGGAACTGTTCTCTAGAGTTAGTTGTTCTGTTCCGGAACAGTTCACCAGAAATGACTGTTCCGGAACAGTTTGCTGAAGACGGACTCGTTTGAGTCACACATACGCAGTTCACCAGAAATAGAAATGACTGTTCCGGAACAGTTTGCTGAAGACGGACTCGTTTGAGTCACACATACGCAGTTCACCAGAAATAGAAATGACTGTTCCGGAACAGTTTGCTGAAGACGGACTCGTTGAAGACTAACTCGACACACATCCGGCCAATAAACAATGAATAGTTTAAACTAATCCGATTCTTAGTATAATTCACTTTACCATATTACTCATAGTAAATTAACGTTTTGATTTTGTTATTTTATCTACTATTTTTGTTTGTATGTACCTCTTCATCATTATATTAGTTTTCTAAAATATGTATTGAATTTAAACATGGGAACTCATTTTTACAATTTTACTTTCTTGTCTGTTGGGTTATCAATAGACTTTTTCTTTTGTCCAAACAGTTGTATATAAGTATATATGTATTTTATAACTATTCTGAATTCTGCAAATAATAGGCCTGATGTTGTATTATAAAAATAATGTATAGTTTTTTATTATATTTGCTGTACTTTCATGTTGTTTTTTATTTAGGAAATAATGGTATGTCTTAGTACTATAATTTACTTTACCATATTATTGATGGTAAATTTACGTTTTGGTTTTGTTATTTTATCTACTATTTTTGTTTTTCTGTAGCTGTTCATTACTATATTAGTTTTCTAAAATATTTATTGAATTTAAATATGTGAACTAATTTGTACAATGTTACTTTCTTGTCTTTTGGATGATTAATTTATAAATGGATGATTAATTAATTGTCTGGCATTCTCATTTGTCCAACCAGTTTTGTATAATTATAAATGTATTAAAAGCAAGAATTTATCCAAATATGATTGATTTAACCCACTTTAGAAATATAATTGTTTTTTTTTTTTTTGGCAGAGAAATGTTTTTACCCTTAGACTCAGGGTTCCAAACGATTCCGAACACTCAGGAGTTGGATGAATCTAGCTGGTCTTGGTTGCAATCTGACTGTTCTTCATAAACTGTTCCGGAACAGCTTTACGGAACAGTTCAATTCCTGGAGTTGTTCCGGTTCCGACTGTTCCGCAAATTAACTGTTCTTGCCCATCTCTAGTTCTTTGGCTCTGACGTCACGAGGTGCCTGCCCACCAGTCCACAGTGACAGAATTAGCTAACAACCTGGCATCTAATGGCAATTGGGAAGTCTTCCTTACCTCTGAGGAAGACGTTAGGTATTAGAAACTGACTTAACAGGGGCATCATAGCTTTAGGGAGTTTATAGTGCCCTCAACCCCGACTTTCCCTTACTACTAGTACAAGCACAAATTTATTCCTGTATTCAGTGTCAATGATGTCAGGACATCAATACTGAAAGTAGGAATTACTCCAACAAAGTTTAATAATGATAACAACCTTTAATTGCATTGTTGTGTTATTTTAAAACATTATAATACTGCCAATCTTTATTTGAGTTACTTGCATTATCTCAATAGAAAATAATTTTGGACTAAAAGGCAACTAAGAGGACCTACATATATTTATTTACAATTTTTTCATGCTGACCTACTTTGGTTAAGCCATAAACAAAACTCAGATAAACAAAATATTACTGTAAAACGATTTTACACCTAATTTAACAGTAGAATACCTTGAAGTGCATACGATCCATTTTGGATGGAACTGGCATGAATTTGCTGTTAGGATCCAGGGATTCTGCTTGTAATACTGCCGTAAGGACACAATCTGCAAACATGTCATTCACTGGAGTTGCAACCCACTGCAACACAGGTTATACCTTCTGATAACTTTCTTTGCAGGCAATTGTAAATAGTTTATAGCAATGACTGACAGTAAGGCGGCCAGTAACAACTGACTGAATATAGCAAAAACATTTGATCCATCAAAAGAACATGTTGATAAGCTGAGCAAAGCAATAATCTTATAAATGATTTCAACTATATAAGGCGTAATCACATAATTTTTTGTTTGTTTAGCTCTATATCAAACGTCTGTTATAGATGATTATACCTTCTGAACACATACCACATACTCTAGAAGATTTATTAAAATTACTTAGAAGACATCACAAATTACTTACTTAATCTTACAGTACAGCTAATTTGTCAAACAAGTTTTTAAAAAAATTAAATAAAATATGCATTGGAAATATCCAAAAATTTTACCAATCATGAACAATCCAATGCCAAAAATAACTTCCAAAATACAGTTAAGGCTATACCAATTCATTGTAATTGTATATCGAGTATAAATATTCGCCAAGACAGTAATAACAATTTATATATTTTAAAAATATGTAGTTGATATTTTTAATTTATTGAAAGTTAGTTAAACAATTATCTTTTCCACATAAAAAGAAGATTGTTCAAATAAAACTAGACTACAGTCATAATCAAAAGTTTAGTCCATTTGGAGATTGGAACTAAGCTGAAATTAAATCAAAATACCTATAACAGGGTAAGTTACATCTTTGTTTTCCTAATTTTATCCTGCATCTAATGGTATAAATAAAAAAGTCTGATGTTTATTATATTTTAATGGATGAAGAACAATAAAAGTGCTTAGTTTTTTCAGTCATGACTAAGTTTGAAATTTCATATTTTAAAAACCATTACAATCATAACAACCAAATTTTAATGTCTTATTCATTCTGTATGAGTTTAAGAATTTTTCATGCAAATAAAAAGTTATTGTTACTTTACAAAACCACTTTTTCTGGGGAATTAGTCAACATAAAATTATCAGTTTACCATATTTTCCTGTCACCAATACATAACCCTTTGATAGGTATTGACACAAAAAGAATACCTATCAAAAAGGTCCCGTTCATGTTCAGTACCTAGAACCTTGTACAGATGAGTTTTTAAAACTAAAATATGCCCCAAAAGTGAATTTTTTGTTTTTTTAAGTTGTATAATGAGGTAATTTCGTTTAATAATTTCATTTTTAGTGCAAAATATTTATACATTTAAACATTTTTTTTTACAAATAACCAACATATTACCTAAAAAATTACTATTTAAACAAGAAGTTATTTTAGGTAAATGAGTAATAATCTATCATGTTGCATATAAAAGAACATTTATTAGGTATAAAAAAGATAAGAAGTGAAGTTACTGTTTTCAAAAGTTCCGTTTCGTGTAGTAAAGTTCAAAACAATCAGGAACACAAAGCGTTATGAAAGCTCAGACTATCTGCCTGACCTAGGCATTCTTGCCAATGACTCACACGAGTCACAGTACACTGCACAATACAAAACCTCCAGCTACCTGTCAGAAAGCGTAAGAACCTTCACTTATAATTCTCACAGATGGTAGCACTCACCGATATCAATTAAAACACAGACATTAATGGCGTTACGGTTGAAAGTTAAACTTGGTGGCATCAATGTAACGTCATTCCCTGTTTTGATACACAAGATGGCGTACAATAATGAAATGTCAATACCTGGCAGAGTGTGATTTGGATTCAGAAAAACCACATGTCAAAGGGTTAAAAGTGTTAATTTGACTATATCATGTCTCATCTGCATAGACTATTTTATACCCTTCCCTTCAAAGCTAATTTTTCTCAAAAATAAAAAAAATTTATGAGATACAGAAATAGTAACTGACTCCACTTAGACAGGTTTCCAGCCCTAACTGTTTACCTGTATATCGAAATCCTAAACCTTTTATAATTTTACATAGAATTGATTTGGACATTGCAGAAAATTCAATCGCATTATATGTTACTTTCAAATGAAGAGTTGGGATTGTGGGAAAAACTTTGCTATGAAAAAAAATCACACATCATTCTTCTTAACCCTTTGAGGACGACGGGCCGATCTGACGGTCCATCGCGTTTTTCCGCCGAGGACTAGCGGGCCGATGTGTCGGTCCGTGACATTTTTGCTGTTGAGGACGATGGGCCGATCCGACGGCCTGCCAGGACGCGCTTAGTTATTGTCGTGTAATTACTTCCGTAGTCATCAAAAACACTTTGTATGAATGTAAAACTGTTCTAAATGAGTTGATATAAGTGTGTAAACCATTAATATATATATATATATCAGTTACCTTTACCGAATTAATAATGACGTAAAATATCGTTACTCTTAGGAATGAATCAGCTGATCGTACATGTCGACGACAATTGAGAAATGTCAGTAGTGTTGTGAGTCAACGTTATTTACTGGTGTTGTTTTAGTTCATTTTAGTTATTTATCAAGGTTTAGTTTTGTAATATAATTAGTTTTTATAGTGTTCATAGTGTTCTTATTTGAGTTTCATTTGATTATATGTAATAATGGATCGCGATAAATTACGAACTAGTGAATTGGATATATGCCTTTATGAAACTGACTCAGACTATGTAAATGATTCTTCTGGAGATTTATATGACAACGATACTGACAATGACCCTAATTACGATCCCCTTGGACCTTCAACTTCGACTCGTTTCAATAACGCCACTGTATTGAGTAACAATGATTCATCATCAGACAGTGATGCACCCAGACCAGTTTCTCCTAGGCCTAGGTTAGGTCATAGGCCTACTCCAGCCAAGCGAGGTAGAACTAATGTAGGCCTACCTGTTTCAAGGCAAGTACTTAGTAGTAGCAGTGATAGTGATGAAAACGAATCTGATAACATTGTTTGGAAAGATATCAATGAAAGTGACCCTCTAAATACTAACAATCACAATTTTGTATATTCAGAAGATCCTGGCCCAAAACATATTCCAAATAGCACAACTTCTCCATTTGATTTTTTTAACTTGTTCTTTACTTTAGAATTACTACAAATCATGGCAAAAGAAACCAACAGGTATGCGGAACAGGTCATTACACAAAAGATTAATTCTTTCTCTCCTAGAAGTAAATTTAGGTCATGGTTGCCTGTTACAGTTTCTGAAATCCGAGCCTTTATTATTGTAATTTTAAACATGGGGTTTAATCCTAAATCAAGTTTGAAGTGTTATTGGTCAAAAGATGGGTCACAAAGAATGACATGGTTTAGCGAGATGTTTTCTAGAAACAGGTTTGAATGCATACTTTCTTTCTTTCATTTGGTTGATAATACTAACTTGCCAAAACCTGGTCAACCTTGATATGACCCTTGCTCAAAATTCCAACCAATTGTAGATCATTGCAATACTATGTTTCAGCGATATTATGTTCCTAATCAACAAATTTCAATTGATGAAAGTATGATAGGCCTAAAAAATCACACAAGCTTGATGTGTTTTTAAATTAGGTAATTCTAAAATGTATCAAATTTATGCTATTCGCCCACCCGCCCACCACGTACACGTACAGTTGTATTGACCCAACCTCCCACCCATACACGTACAGTGCTATTAATTTACACGTATGGTGGTATAGGAAAGTACGGTTTAAATTAACCGTAGTTTTGTTTGAGATAGTCGAAATATTTTTAAGTTTAAATATAATGTTTCACATTTTTTGACTTTATATGTTTTACTTCGTACATTGCAATTTCTATTTTGTATTTCCTTGTAAATTGTTATTTATATTTGAAAATATCTTATTATGTATGATGAGGTTAAGTGGTAGAGAGGGCTTTGTAGTCCTAACTTCGCCTCTTGAATATAAATAAAGACGTTTTTCATTTCATTTCACATACACACACACACGTACAGTGGTACTGCATTTATGTACGTACGTGCATTTATGTGGTACGTACAGTACCACTGTATGTTTATGGGTGGGCGGGTGGGTCAGTACCACTGTACATGTATGGGTGGGTGGGTGGGTCAGTACCACTGTATCACAGTAATACAGTACTATTGCACGTGTGGGTGTGCGGGTGGGTCAGTAATATTGTACGTGTGTGGGTGTAAATATTTCGTTTATACTTACTTTAAGTTGCTCAAACTCTTGAGCTTTTGAAATCATTGCAAATATGTCTGCATCATTCATATAATACAGTTTATCTCTAAGTAAAGTATTAGTACGTAAAAATAAGAATATTAATAAGAATCCACCCGCCCGCTTCCTAACAAGCATCATCACAGGTGAGGAATCAAATTCTGGGTATTGTGTGATGCCATTACAAAATATTCTATGACATTATTTTGCTACAAAGGGGCTAAAGGCAACGAAGATAAAACTGAGCAGAAGCTATATGGACTTGGATTTACAGTTGTCAAACATCTTTTAACAGCATGCAATTTCCTCAAGAAAGGCTACCATGTTTTCATTGAAAATTTTTTTACAACTGTCAATTTAGCTAAATGGTTATATAATGAAAAAACCTATGTTACAGGCACGGTACGTCGTGACCGTAAGAACTTGCCTATTCAAGTGAAAGGTGAATTTCAAGTAGGTGACAAAAAGTATTTTAAAAGTAAAGAAACTATATGCCTTGCATACAGGGAGAAGTTATCTCAAAGGAAACCTGTAGTTCTTATATCTACTGATGGAATAGCTAAAGATGAGACAGTGAACAAAAAACGCAGAGGGCGAGAAATAACCGAAATGAAGCCAAGTATCATTGCTAATTATAATAAATTCATGGACGGTATTGACTCATACGATATGATGCTATACTGTTACTTGAACGAGCGTAGGCAAATGAAATATTGGAAAAAAGTTGTTTTTAATTTCATTTCAAGGATGATTTTAAATGCCTACATCCTTTATAAGGAAACATGTAAGAAGAAAAATCTGAAACCTTGCAGCCATTACCAGTTCATTGTTGAAATAATTGAATCAGTAGCACAAAGTTGGATCCAGGAGAATGCAAGAGGTACCGCTAACGGTGGTGGCGATAATGAGTTAATGGGATCTGGTTTAGAAAAACTGCCTGAAAAAAAGAAAGAACATGCTTTGTGTGTTCCAAAAGAGGAACTGCCCAAGGGCGTGACAGAAATTGAACAAATAATAAAAATTCGTTAAATGCATCATTTATTAATTAATTAGTAATATTGTCACAATTATTAATAACTAAAATTATTTATTAATGATATCAAGATTAAGTCAGTTTGTAAACAATATTTTAAATATCAGATGATTTTATTTTCTATTTTTATTTACCATATGGCACACACTGAATCGGCGGCTCCCCCCCACTCCAATTAGTCTACTGCACATCACCTGGCCAGTTGGCTCAGTAAACCTCGCGAGTTATACAGTTGACTCTTGATGTTCCTATTTTTATCAATCTGACAAGTGTGGTAGTCTCGCTACAGATGCTTCCTCCTCCTATCGTCAGCCTGACTCATGATTCATATGCTATGAGCGTTTTTCTCTACCTGTTTTGTTATTGTGTTTGAATTCTGCTACTTCCATTGTTTGTGATTGTCTATGAGCATGATCACCAGTAATTAATCTTTTTTGGCTGGAAATACCTTAATACGTTGATGTGAAGAGAAGAACTTGACTTGACATTGGTGTTGACCCGCCCGCCCGCCCATATACGTACAGTGACATTGACCCACTCCCCCCGCCCGCCCATACATGTAGTGGCAATAACTCTGTATGTGTATGGGCGGGTGGTTGGGTTAATACCACTGTTCGTGTATGGGTGGGCGGGTGCGTCAATGCTATTGTACGTATATGGGTGGTGGATGGGTAAATACCACTGTACTAGAATGTGTAGTCCATGTGTGTGTGTGTGTGTGTGTGTGTGTGTGTGTGTGTGTGTGTGTGTGTGTGTGTGTACATGATACTTCATATTTTTATGAAATATCAGCTAGGGGATTGAGGTCGGGGAGGGGAAGGCCACGGCCTTGATTGGAATCCGGAAAGCTCGTCATTAGGTTATCACATCGATGACTATCAGTCGTTTAAATGGTTTAAAGGGATTTAAATGTCCGCGCCTGTTATTACGGGTTCAATCATTATGGATATTAATGTGTCATCGGCAAATTTACACAATTTTGGTAAACCGATTTAGGAAGATTGTGATAAATAAAGAAAAAGGATAGGACCGAGCACATAGCCCTGAGGACTCCTCTATATATAGCTGATGTTGAGTAATGCACCCAATGTTGAAACCTTAGTTGTTAATACTGTATATGGTACTTGAACGAAGTTTTAAATAATCGTGTAGTACATTTTCCATTGTTGTAAACCTAAATACCTATGATCAATTAAATGATGATATAAATTTAAATAATGTTCAACTATAGTAATAATAAAAAATACTTTATTATTCTAAATAGTGATGTATTTCTTTGGTTTTACTCAGTAGTCCTATCAGACTCATTTTATCACGGCAGATGGCGATAATTTCAAAGCATGGAATTCAGCAGCTACTGTACTATGTACAGTTTTTCTTAGAAGTGATTATTCTCGTTAAAAGAAATCAACATTTGGTAGTAACATAGTCGGTACTGGTGGCGCAGTGCTGTAACCCAGCTACATGGGGACAAAGTGTTTGGGAGATTGTAGGCGATAGGTTGGATGCTTGGTCCTCTTAATACCAACATGGCGTCCGCTTGATGGTTGCTATCGGCGTGGACACTACTAAAGAAGTCTGGGGTGTCCATGTTGGGTGGTTATCATTGTGCGGATGTTGTGTGGGGTGTTTTGATATCTCCATGTATTATTTATTTAATTTAAATCATGATTTTTATTTACTTGGAAGTTGGTCTATTGTTGTATTTGTTGTTTGATATATTATCTTGCTATTCAGTTCTAGAATTTTTCCTGAATTAATACGCCTGATGATGGCAGCATATGTAAACCTGTTATATTGAAAAGAAATTATTTAGTTTATCATGTTGTTTTTCAAGATACCGCCTCCAGAACAATTCTGCTTTAAAGGGGAAGAATGGTCAAATTGGAAGGTTCTTTTCGTGAAGTTTCACTTTGCTTCAAGCCTTTCGAACGAAACTGAATGTTCTCAGGGAAACTCCTTGCTATATTTGATGGGGGAAAAGGCTCAGACAATATTTGAATCATTTGGTCTAACAGCGATAGAGAGTAAATCATTCAAAACTGTGCTAAAGTAATTTGATTCTTATTTTGCTCCGGCTAAGAATGTCATGATAGAAAGATATATGTTCCATACTCTTTTTCAACTTGAAGATGAAGTTATTAAAATCTTTATAAATGATTTGCTTTTTATGTCATCTAGATGTGATTTTCCCTCTAATTATAAAGATGAAGCTATTAGGAATAAAATAGTAGTAGGAATCAGAGATAAAACCTTATCCATAAAGTTACAAATGAACTCAGATTTGAAATTGACTGTGACCACTAATTGTGCCAGGCAATATGAAACTATCAAGCAGCAGCAACTATCTATTAATCCTTCTAAGAGAGCTATAATGGCAGACAAGGTAATGCTCAGTCATAAACCTGGATTGTCCTATGACGGTAGATCTAACTACATTCACTCTAACAATGGCCAATGCCAATGATGTGACAACTCAGTAAGTCATGCTAGACCAAAGTGTCCTGCTAGGAACATATCCTGTCTGATATGTAATCGTAGATGGCATTTCGCCAAGTGCTGTTTTTCTTGTGTTCAAGAAGTGAATTGGATTAGTTAATCCACCAAGCCTAAATAATAACAAACAGAAATGGGTAGTCAAATTTACACTTAATGGAGTACCTCTAATTGGGAAGATAGACACTGGGGCAGATGTATGTGTATTGCCCTCTTCATTGTACAATCACCATTTTTACAATGAACCATTGGTCTTTAGTGACAAGACATTAACAGGGCCTGGTGGTTCTGAACTCAATATGGTAGGAATATTGAAGGGCGTTGTTGATTACAAAAATTACTCTGGTCTGGTTAATTTTTATGTAATTGCTGGTGCTGATCATGTGCTTTTAAGTAATGACCTCAATGAATCATTAGGACTAGTTAAGAGAATCTTCAATTCTACCTCATTTGATCCCTTCACTTCATTTTCTAAGTTATCTAGTGGGCTTGGAAACACGACGATACAATATAACATAAAATTGAAACATAATGTAAAACCTTTTTCTCTTAAAGCTCCATGTTGGACACCACTACCTTGTTTAGGAGAAGTAAAGAAGGAATTGGACAGCATGTTGGACAAAGATGTGATAGTAAAAGTAACGACACCTACAGATTGGTGCACACCTCTAGTTATTGTACCAAAAAAAGGCTCTGTGTCGATTTTATCAAACTAAATAAAAGCGTAGAATGTGAACTATTCCCTGTACTGTCTGTCGATTACACTCTTAGACAATTAGATGGAGTAAAAATATTTTCTAAGTTGGATGCCAATTCTGGCTATTAGCAAATACCTATCAAATATGAGGCATCATTTTTAACTACATTCATTACACCATTTGGCAGGTTTCAGTTTAAAGACTACCATTCAGAATGTCAACTGGCTCTGAGGTTTTTCAAAGACAAATGTCTGACACTCTGGAAGGTTTACAAGGCGTGGTTGGCCATTTTGATGATATAACTGTGTACGGTAAAGATTGTCGTTAATATACAGGAACATGATGTTAATTTGCACAATGTACTGATTAGGCTTCAAGAAAGAGGTTGGACATTAAATCGAACTAAATGTGTGTTTCGATGTAATAAGCCTTTCGGGCCGTCTAGTGACTAGATAGCTTAAAACCTGACCCCACTCGAGTAGAAGCTATACAACGACTAAAACCACCTATTAACTTAAGCGAACTGAGAAGATTGGTGGGTATAGTGAACTAAACTGCTAAGTTTATGCCAAATCTTTCTACAATTTATATTTAGGGGTGCGCGAGTACTCGGAACATCGAGTATTTGATTAAATATTTTACTACTTGAACTCGGCTCGAAGCTCCCGAAAGCTACATCTAATTTTTTTACATCTAAAAAAATTAGATGTAAAAAAAATTTACATCTAATTTAATTTTAAGGGGGGCGATATGGAAGAGTCGCAATCATTTTACATACAGAAACAAAATATTTTACTGTGACCTCAAATGAATTTAGATTTTAATGAAATTTTCAGTATTTGCTCTTTATATAACTTAGTTAATAATAAGAAATATTTCATAGAAAAAAAATTTAATTAACTCATATTTGTTAATAAATTAAACATTTAGAAATATTTTCAAAATACACTTTTCGTTTCCTTAGTTACTACCATACCTTAAGTTATACACCCAAAATCAAAAGTTTTTCTTGATTCTGTTTGATAGTAGAACAAACTGAACTAAAATAAGAACTTTGTTAAAAAAATAAATAAAAATAAAAAATAGTTCAATAAAAAAGATAAAAAATTTATTTTTTTTTCAAGTAATATTCAATTTTTTTGTTTGTTTTTTTACTTAAAATTAATATTATAGTTCAGAATGTAGCCATAGATGTCCCAGATATGTCCTGAAAATTTGGTGTCTGTAGCTTCAATAGTTTTTTAGTTATGAAGGAAACCGTATATTAAAATACAGGTTTCGGAAAATCACCGGTAAAGTTTTGTCACAGTGTAAAAATACACGTGACATGACTTCAAATATTTCTTCATAATTTCTATAAAAATTGAGATATTTTTAAAAAAATTCTACCATTTTATTCAGAACTTGCTAGAGAACAACATAACAAAAATTTAAAAATTAGTAAACAAAAATATTTTTTTCGTATCGCCCCCCTTAAGAGTAAACAGTTTTATCGAATGAATACTGTACGCTTCCTTGTGTTTTATTTTACTCTTAATCATACGTTATCAGTTTGGTATGCGTAATTATAAACTAAACAATACACCTAAGAATTGGTAGTGCACGACGACAGTCAAATGAACTATTCAATGTAGTGAATGGAACGGGTTCGTTCATTATGATTCGAACTAGTAAACAACAGAGCTGGGAATGTAGCGATCACACATGTTGTTGACCGAATCTACTTCTACTAGTCACTTGTAAGTTGTAACCTAACCTAAAATAGCGTGATTAAAACAGAAGTGCTGGTTAGTCTCTTTATAACCCAAGAAAGGGGACGAGAGATTCGGATCAAGATGCTAAAAAAAACCGTTACTGACACAAATCTAATGGTCTGTACGCCATGGAAAATATGCCTATTTTCGTTCAATCGCTCAATCAAAAGGATCCCTAGAACGGGTCCCTTTACATCCCAGAACTGAACTTCCCATCTTTTCATTTTCTAGGCGAAAGTCCATCACTCCATCTCCGTTGTGTTATACATGCAAGGAACCGTTCAGCTCCTTTTTGGAAATGGAATTATCGTATACAGTATTTCTCATGAGTCAACTGAATTCTGAGCAGGAATCGTCCAATGATTTGTTATTAAAAAATACCGTATCATATCAAATAAAATATGGCAATGCCGTTCTAGCAGCGTGTGATATAACATTATTGATTTATTTTCCGTTGAATAAAAAATATATATATGTATCCGTGGCGAATGTAAATTAATTATTATTCCGTAAACACCTTAGACCGCCAAAACTATATGTAATATTTGCATAAAATATTTTTTTTTCTGTCAAATTGTTGAACGGTTCTGACTAGGTTAGACAATAGCACAGTTGGAGTGTAAAAGATGGTAAAGTACGATAATTTTGATTTGTAAACTCATTGAACGGTTCCTATTCATATTTTTACTACTGTGTCGATGTAAAAGTAAAATGCAAAACAATCAACCCAAGTGAGGGAGAAACATGTTGTAAGACCTTTTCTAAACAAAATACGACCAATTTAGAGATTCGGTAAATAATTTTTATTGAACTGAAGCCTTATCAAACGTCTCATTTTTAATTCATAAGTTTTTAGTATATTGGAGAGATAGGACATCAGCAAACTTACCTTAAAAGACAAGTTCACTAACACCAGAGTAGTAGTAACAAACACAAAATAAACACAATCTCACAAATTTTCTCTCTACTCACCTGAAGAAAATACCAGTGGTATTGAAAATTTGTGAGATTGTGTTTATTTTGTGTTTGTTACTACTACTCTGGTGTTAGTGAACTTGTCTTTTAAGGTAAATTTGCTGAAGTCCTATCTCTCCAATATATTAATTCCTGGCATAGTGCCCTTTAACCTAACCTATATAATTCATAAGTTTATAATTTAGCTGCCCACAATCTTCATTGTATTACTAGTTGGCACAGCTGATATTTCAGACTGCATCTCGTCACCATATAGGCTAAACCTATTGACTACGACTATGGTTTTCATTCAAATACGCCAGGTTTTCATAAATTTCTCGTTATGAAATAATTATTTATCTGTTGTTCAGTATAGCCTCATGTATCAAAGTAGTTTCAAGTTGCTCACATTTCATTACCGATCATAATTAAAAAACTAATTCATCCTAGGCGACATTAAAATTTATTTTTAGTAAACCTGATTGGTTATTTTATTATCGATCGATTGAACTACTCTGTCATCCATATTTTCAAATTTGATTATATAATTCACAGCTTATTTCCGGTTATTTGTAACCTTGTTATTACTGAACCTTGTATAACTGTATTACTGTTACCCACAGATCCACTTTTCATGGCGTGTACACAATCAATTTTTTGTTGACAGAAGGCAGTTATGAAAGCAACTGCATTTGGCGATGATGCTTGAATTCTAGCATCAGTTTGGTTTGATGCAGCTTTTGCCAACAAGCTTCGCTACTGTACATTTTCGCGGTACACTTTGAACGGAACCACCAGAAAAACATATTGCCGGCTGTGAAACATTACAATTTGCTTGCATAGAAAATCTAATCTGTTATGTGAGTGAACAGATGAAATCTTCACAATCCACGTTGTTTCAATTAATTATATACTTTCTCACATCATATTAGTCATGAATTAAGGAAATATTGTAGGTTAAACAAAACGATGCCACATAAAAATGTAGGAAGGCAGGAAGGAAAAAGTTTTATTTATCAAAT
The DNA here is from genome assembly GCA_035578905.1 of Stictocephala bisonia. Lineage (NCBI taxonomy): Eukaryota > Metazoa > Arthropoda > Insecta > Hemiptera > Membracidae > Stictocephala > Stictocephala bisonia. Next base: position 1,080,377 of record JAQJVL010000204.1, on the reverse strand, counting down.
GTTGCAGTTACAAACAACAAATCAAAATTATTGTGTTCAGTTTAGATCTATATATTTATGAATCTGGCGAAACTTAACATAGGCTTAGGATGGTGTCTGTCTTACAGTTATCTTGGGTGAACAGGAGATACTTCTGTAAATACTCGCTTGAAAATACTCGATACTCGAAAAAAATGACAACTACTCAACTCGACTCGAACTCAAAAATCACTACTTGCACACCCCTATTTATATCATATGTTTTATATTTACTTGGAAGTTGGTCTATTGTTGTATTTGTTAATTAATATATTACCTTGCTATTCAGTTCTAGAATTATTCTTGAATTAATACATCTAACATTACAAGTACAACATATTAAAATTTGATTATGTTTAGATAAACGGTTTTTAAAATATAAATTTCCAAATTTTGCCATGACTGTGCAAAAAATTTAGCACTTTTATCTTTCTTCACCCAGTAAAACTATAATAAAACATAATCGAACAAATTTTTATTCGTGACATTAGACGCAAGATAAAATAAGGAAAACAAAGATGTTATTTTCATTGTCTGTCATAGATAATTTGGTTTAGTTTCAGATTAGTTCCAAACTCAACAACCTAAACTTTTGAATCCGACAAATATTTATACATTGTCTGAAAACAAAGTTATGTTTTGATTGCAAAATGTAGGATGCTGAATATATAAATAAATATGTGTGCCAGTACAAGTACTAAACAAACTGGGTGTACTAAAATATTTGAAAATGTAAATTATTAGCAGGTTAGCACTAACCAGTGTCTTCAATGTGAGTTCTCCAGAACATTAGATCAGCAGTGAGCAGTGAGATACATATGCGTAGTATACCATGAGAAGAGAATTTGATTTTTTAAACACTGAAATTATATACCAAGCTTTATATCTGTTTTAGACTACTTATAATGTATGTGATTTCCAAATAGATACATATTTTATTTAAATAGCAAAGAATGGATGACATGTTGAAACGTATACGTAGGATTAGATTGATACCAAACTGAGAGATACCAAATTTAATGCTGACTTCCTTACATTTCATCAATCATGGGCCATTCACCTTTTCTACACATACTGTGTTTAAGTGCTACAACAACTATTTAAAAAAAATTAAATAAACAGAAAAGTATGAATGTACAAGATGAATTTTGTAGCATTTAAATTTGTCTTTTACTGAAACAGAAAGAAACTACGACATACATCATAGTCTAACTACGTAATCAAAGGTGAACTCACCTCCAAAGTGACCATTTTATTCTCTAGAGTAATGTCAACAGCTTGGAAAGCTCGTAGCTTCTTGTCGTCTAGAGCCTCGACAGTTCCTGTCAACTGGGTCAGTAAGTATCGCAACACGTTCATGGAGCCTGTGAAGTGGATTGACTGTTGCTGGATCACTGTGCTGATGCTCATATCTGTGTACTCTGTGGCATACATTTTTTAATTTACCCTTAACTCTAAAATATTTAAAGCACTTCGTTTGTCAATAAAACTAGAATCGAAGTGCTTATATTTCCATGACAATTTTGTATTCTCATTTTTAGACTCTATTTCTGGAATAATTGTAGTACTTTTGTTTCATGAAAGTTACACAGTAACTAATAATTTTGGGATGATGAAGAACCCAATTTATGTGATTTATAGTTTTAATCTATTGATGCTGTTTTCTCTCTATTATTTTTGGTGCTGTATGTAAAGGTGTGCATTTATTTCTTGAAGCCTAAATTATTTCGTAGAGGAAAATGGAGATAATACTAAATTACAGAGTTGTCTAAATTACAAGTAAACACATATTAATCTTGTTTTATTAGATGAATATTTCAAGTAATATGATATTCTATCTGATTGATAGATAGCAAATTTAATTTAGAATATTTACAAATTAAGAGTTTATAAAGAGATGTTCATTTAGTTTTAAATCTTCCAAGTCGTAACTGTACAATATTTCGTGAGAAAAGAAATACGAAGGTTATCCAGAAAGTAACCGCCGTTTGTTCATAGCTCAAGAAGTAGTGGGGGTAGTGCCGCCATACTGACATCGGCGCGCGCAGCAGCTCAGTACGCTTCTAGCTGTGCAAGGTGGAGCATCGTACGATCACGCGTTGTCCAGTTACAGCCTTAAAACATGAGTGCGGTGATAGAAAATCCCACCAAGTGTGAAGTACGTAGTGTTATACGATTTCTTTTGGCAAAAAATCACTCAGCAGCCGAAATTCATCGTGAATTGTGTGCCGTTTATGGCCCAAACATTATGAGTGAAGGTGTAGTTTGTCAGTGGGTACGGTTTTTTAAAAATGGTAGAACAAACATTCACGATGAAGAAAGGAGTGGTAGGCCATCTCTTGTTAGCAATGACCTTCTGAGAAAAGTGAACGAAATGGTTCGTGAGAATCATTGATTCATGATCTCGGAACTTTCTGACCACTTTCCTGAAGTTTCTCGAAGCCTCTTACACGAGATAGTGGAAGAAAAACTGGGGTACCACAAGTTTTGTGCTCGTTGGGTACGACAGTGACGAAGAGCTATAAAACGCAGTGACAGGTTGGCTCCACTCACAGGCGGCAGATTTTTATAAGGAGGGAATTGATAAGACTGTCAAAAGATATGACAAGTGCTTAAATCGATTTGGTGACTATGTGGAAAAATAAAGTAAAGTTGTAGTTTTAAGATGTATATAATAACATTTTTCTATCTTCACTGGATTAATTTTTATTTCAAAATGGAGGTTACTTTCTGATTACCCTTGTAATAACAAAATATACATAATCAGATGGAAACTAATCTTTTGTTCTTTTACAGTAAGCAATCAGATGCTACAAAACTGTATAACGCTTTTAACTCATATGAATATAATAATAATTGCACCTTACAGATATAATAAAGACATATAACAAAAGATTAAAAATACTAATTACCAAATACAAGACCTAACAAAAAAATATCCCCACTTGATATCACAATTTATCAAACCATATGATATGGTACCATATTAGAAAAATCTAGAATCAGAGGAGCAGCTTTAGATTGGTTTAGATCATACTTGAGTGACAGATTTAAAACTGTGCAAAGTCCATACATTGATAAATATGGGTGCTTATAATATCAAAACTCTTCTTTTCTTAAAGTCATATCTGGTGTCAATCAATTTTAGGGCCTGCATTATTTACATTTTATATAAGTGATATAATAACAACAACATTCAACTCTAAAATTTGGCTATATGCAGATGATACAACCCTATTTATTTATTAAAAGGAACTTACAACTTATATTAATTTGAAAACTTTAGAACAGTGGTAAAAAAAAAAAAACGGATTTGAAATAAACACTAAGAAAAATATTTTATGGAACCATCACATAAAAAAAAAGAAAACCTATAAATTTATAACTATTTATAAATAAAAGCAAAATTGAATTTACTAATACAAAAAAGTTTTTGGAAATTATTCTGGATAAACACCTACATTTTGAAGCTCACATAGAGAATGCATGCAATAAAATATCAAAATGTTTATTTATATTAAGGAGACTATCTACTTATACAAATTTTAAAACTTTTATTTACATATTATGGAATATGTAAGTAAATTCCTAATTTGTTTGATCCTAATTCATCCTAGTTTGAAATACGCTGTCGAGATTTGGGGAAACTCCAAACGTTCAAAATGAATATTCAAATTACAAAAAAAAACAGCAATTAGGATGATATTTTAAATCCCTGGAAAATCTTCAAGTAGAGAAAATTTCGAGAAATATTGTATTTGAACTTTTCCATCCATATTTATCAAACCCTAATTTTTGTTAAAAATCATAACGAGTATTTTACACCAACTAAAATAAGAAACAATTATAAAAATTGTCAAAAGCAATAAATGATTATGTAATGTACAAATAGATGTATTTTGCCACACTTACTTGTTAAATCTTGAGAAGCCAACATATGATAGTTAAAATTTCTCTTCACTAATACACCGGATATCTTGTGACCAGCTTTAGGTGCCTCTACAGCAAGACTTCCCATAACCTTGAAACAAGGATAGTGATAAATTATAGCAAAATATTATATTTATACATGTTTTAACACTGGTGAAGATGTTTTTCAATGGTTTAAAATTGGTTTATTAGCAACTGATTTGAGTCGAGATGTTGTGTATAGTTTTTGTCCATGGTAACATCCTGCTTCCACTCAAATGACATTTGATTCAATGGATTGAAAACCAGAATCAGAGCCAAGTACAGTAACTCCTTTTCTTTAATCTGAATCTATTACAAGGTCAAACAAGCAACCTGGTTCAAATCGTTGCCACAAACTTGGAACATGGAAAACCTGTCTTTACATATCTTAGCCATTTCAGTTATTAATTGTAATCTACTAGCCAATCAGCATACAATATACCTGGAAACCACAACAGGACCACCTGTCCGGCTCGATACATAGATCTTTCTTAACACTAAAACTTTCTGTAAACATTCAAATAACACAGACATATTGCAAAGTTCAAAATGTTGTAGAACCTATTTTCCACACCCTTCTCCAAAATGTTGGTGAATATTATACAGAAAAAAATAATCAGATCCCTTCTATCCATTACAATAAGTTTCAACTCAGAAGAAATAAGCAGATAGCAAAATGTGACCCTTTCATCTTCACATTATTCATTATTAAGACGACGATTGTCAAGATATGGGTGAATATGAAGAGGGCGAATGAGTGTGATGTACATAATGAGTGTAGTCATTGTTACTAGGTTGACTGTTCCTTAGAAAGAGATTTTTATTAATAGCCCAATACTCAGGGCAACTAAGGTACCTTCAGCTTTTCATAGAATCCGAACCACGTAGTGTTGGTCTGATTTTCAGCTAATTGACAAGCCTGACACTCAGTTATCTTCCTTATAAACATCTGAACCTTGACTACCATCCAACATGGACACCCCAGACTTCTCTAATGATGTCCACGTCGATGGCAACCATTGAGCGGATGTCGTGTCGGTATTAATTAAGAGGACTAGGCGATAGAACCTATCGCCGACAATCTCCTCTACACTTTGTTGACATGTAGCTAGCTTACAGCACTGCACCACCAGTGCCGATATTTTCAATTGATCCCTCATCCATCAGCAAACTTTTACATGTAAATTGTGCTGTACCCTATGAACACATGCTCATACCTGATAACTGAAACTCAAAGACCTAAAGAAGAATCAAGTCATATTGTCAGTATGTGTTTGTGTTTTTTTATCCAAAAATAATATTTTTATGCTGAAAATATGTATCTTTTATATATCTTGTGTTTGTAGTTATTTGACTTCTCTCTTGTAAGTTTGCTGATACCTTGGCTCTCCAACTGTTAGTTCCTGGCCCAGTGCCCTATAGATTAACCTCAAAATTTGTTTTTATTTATATACTTAAGCATAGCAAACATATTATCATACAGCATTTAAAATAGAACGCTGTAAGATTATTTAGCATTTTTCCCAAATAGATTAAGAAAGAACACTTAATACAGTGTTTTTAATAAAACCAAAATCCTATCTTCAGGACAGGAGTAGTAATAGCATTAAGGAAATTTTTTTTAATAATTATTTGTCGGTGTTGAAGAATTTGTTTGAATAAATATTATCTTATTATTGTCAATTGATAAGTTTAATGTTATGTATATTGTTGTGTTAGTGTTAGTTTTATATTTCATGCAGTGCACGATATCTCTTGATATAAATGAATTATTAATTGATTACGAGTAATAAGAATTTACAAGAATCTGAGAGAGAATGCTGAGTAGAAAGCACAAAAAAAGTTGGATGGAAGAAGCCATAGAAAGGAGACTTCGTAAAATAACTGCAAGTAGTATAAGAGAGGAATGGAACACTTTTCCAAGAAAAACCCATAAGATGGCTTGAATTAGCAAAGAAAAATGGATAAAGATAATATGTTTATTTCATAAAAGAAGTAAATAAATTTAACTACATGTATTCAATGTCAACAATATATGTGTTAGATTTAATAGTGGCTAACTAGTTAATGTACATAACTTGTATTTTACAACCAACGTTAATGTATATTTAAGTCTGCAGAGGCTATCGATCATGTTGGTTTAAATCACATAAGAATAATGTTATCTGTGAATACATATTTTTTCATTATTTATCGACCAAAAGTTATGAATGAGGTTATTTTAAACGTTATCACATAGCACATTGGTTTGCTTTTGATATTTTGAATACATACACCTTGTTTTAAAAAATAGGTAAAAATCGAAACTTAAAACTAAACTCCTCTCCCTCCCCCCCCTCTCTCTCTCTCTCTCGCTCTCTCTCTCTCTCTCTCTCTCTCTCTCTCTCTCTCTCTCTCTCTCTCTCTCTCTCTCTCTCTCTCTCTCTCTCTCTCTCTCTCTCTCTCTGCTCACCTGAAGAAAGTGTCAGTGGCACTGAAAATCCATACTTTTGTGTATGTTACTACTGCTCTGGTGTTAGTGAACTTGTCTTCTAAGGTAAGTTTGCTGATGTCCTATCTCTCCAATATACTAAAAAACTTAAAACTAAATATTTTTCCTTTAAAACTAATTAGCAATTCCAATGCACAAATTTATTCTTGATCAAATGCGAATGCGATTTGTTTGGAAAAAATTGTTTGAAAAGAACTGTTTAGTTTGGATACACGAGATCATATTTCCGGTTTAAAAATAACATTGTTCTCATAGGATTAGAACCAACAGACTCGACCTTGGCCGAAAACCTCTGCTGATTCTTAATGATATTTTACTACAGTAATTCCAATTTATGATTGATGAATGTATTAGCAAATGATGGGCTACATAAAATGGATATCTATTTTAAAAATTATTTTTAGGAAAGGTTAATTTTCATGATAGCTTAAAAGTAATCATGAAAATTATTTATAACAATTACAACTGAAAAATATTCAATTTTTATTTAATTACTTAGACTGCTAATCACCTTGGCAGTTTTTTCACCCCTGAAGTAAAGCTCAACAGCGACAGTGTTTCGTGGGTTATGAATCTCCATTGTGGTGTTGGGATCATCTTCGTACTCCCTGATGAGGGCTGCCTTCAGTCTATTCATCTCATTTTGTTCACCATGCACCAATACCTAAATGACAATTGTAAACGTAGAAAGATTCACTTTTCATTCCTGCTTACTGTTTACAAAATGAGACTAAACATTTATGAAAAGGCATCTAAGGTATTACTTAACTTTTACCATAAATGCTAGATACATTAAGAATTAATAGAACAAAAATCAAAATCTATACAGACTAACCCTTATCTAGAATACATGATAATCTTAAAAGGAAAGTTCAGGAAACAAATCAAATATTTCTGGCACGAAATAACCTTTAGAAAAATATATTTACAGTGTAGGAATCAAGGAGTTTAATCATACTGCCAGTTCTGAAAACGTTTTCTGCCAGGACATTAATGAATAGATAGTAGACAACAGATGCAGTGTTGTGAAAGGGATGGCTTAATATATCCCACCCGAACGACGTTAACAGCTCTTGTGTGGATAACTGGTATGCAATATGCAGGTGCACATTGTCAAGAAGCACAGTCTCCAACTGTAATAATAATAATACTTTATTTGTCGTAGACTTTGTTTAAGCACCATGGTAAAGACAAAATAAAACACATGCACATGTATACATGCACAATAAAACACACTCAAACATAAAATAAGAAATTCAGTCCTGGAAACTTAAGGGGAGTGGTAACGTGAAAATTTTATTTTTTTTACAAATTTATTTTTTTATTGTATTTTATTCTCCAATTATTCCTCTTTTCATTGATATATATAACATTATATTAGTTAATTATATAACATGTAAAAAAATTAAATATAAAGAAGAGTACGGATAGATTTTGCAATTTTTACCAAACTTTGCTTTGTTATAGTGCTATAACAATATAACTATAATAAGCAATATGATCATACAAAACACTTCCATTTACCAGAAATTATTTTAACAGAGACCAAACCAATTTTCAGAGATCTTTCAAAACCACTATTACTAGCAAAATGTCTAGCAGGTATAACCCAAAATCCCAACGAGTCCCTCAATAACCTAATTTGGACCCGTATTCCTAAAAGAACATTTATAAAACTAAATACATTGAAATTTGGAGCACGAGATGCAGTGTTATCCTTCAATGATGGATAATCTTCTAAGTGCAAAGTAATAGAACATTTAGGGTTGAAAATAGGACATAATTTGCTTGCAAGTATGAAACGATTTGACGATGAGCGAATACAGAAAAGTGAAAAAGCCGCTGAAGAATTTGAAAAAAAATTAGACAAAGTAGAACTTTACTTAGGAGGAAGCTTGAGGACCAATACCTGGAAGCAGAGGATCCAGACAATCCATCATATTTAGCTGGTGGGCACTAAAATGTAAGTTTCAAAAAATTAATTCTTTTATTCTTAGTTTTTGTCGATTTTCCGAAAGTTGGGTTTTTTAGGTTTTGATGTTGTATAGCTCAGTAACTATTAAATATAACATTATGAAATTTTCAGGGTAGATTCATAACAATATATTGTAGGTTCCTGCACAAGGGTTTTGTGATATTCCATTTACATCCGAAGAAACAAATTTTTTTTATAATTTTAACAAAAGATAAGTTATAATTTTAAAAAAATCATAAAAAATTTGTTTTTGGGTATTTTACAAAAATCCTGTGCAGGGACCTAGATAATGAACTTATCTTTTTAACAAAAAAAATTGCAATACTGTATACCTAATAGTTATTGTGCTACTTAACATAAACTTAGCATTACGGTCTTATGGCGTTACCACTCCCCTTAATAAATTATATTCTAAACTACCTGTATACCAGGGAGAGACACAAAACCAATATTGCAAAAAATTTTAAAGTAGTAGTAGTATTGAAATAAAGATTAAAAATTAAATCATAAAAATAAATTGTGCATCAATAATTATAAAACTAGCTTAAGTACATAAACAATTAACAACAACAATAATAATTTATCAACAACAACAATAATAATTTATCAACAATAACAACTTAAAACTAAATGTGGATTAACATAATTAGAATTAAAACAAAATTAACAGAAAAAGAGATATTAAAATTTAACAAATCTTATGCTAAAAAACTCATCAACTGAATAAAAAGGAGATTGAGTAGCCAATTATATAATTTTATCCTAAATTCACCATAAGGGAATTTAACAATTAAATGTTCTAATTTATTATAAATTTGTAAGGATATGACTTTGTGGCTGTTAAGAGTTTTACTTAACCTGTGAAAATTAATAAAAGTTTTATTTTTATTCCTGGTATTGTATTAATAGGTATTGTATTAATAGGTCTTAGGTTTTAGAAATTGTGAATTTTTAATTGAGTAGGAAGCTATATTGTAAATAAAAAGATTTATGATCGTTTGTATCTCTAATTTAATAAAAATAGGTTTTGCAGTAATCTCAAAAACCAGACTTTACAGTTACAGCTTTTTTTGAAGAATCAACACCTCAACTATTTTACTAAAAATTAAATTAAACCCCTAAAAATTAAGCCATATCTCAAAATAGATTGAAAATAAGCAAAATAAACTGACTGGAGGTCGTTAATTGGAACACATGATGGCACTTTAAGGTGGTGCAATCGGTTTTCGGTGAGTTGATTATTTTCCAATTTTGTAATCAAAATTAGTTAAACCCTTGCCGTGGTTTGACGTTATATTGACGCGCCGTCCAATGACCTCTGTATGTGGTTTGACGTTAATATAACGCGCACGGTTATCCCGACGAGTGTTGCTACCTAGCGACTCAATAACGAACTCTTACGAATTGGGAACTCCTACAGTACATTTATGACATTACAATGATCGTATTCCTAACGTTGGATTGTGGAACAATATTGATTTTTACTGTAAGGAGACGATATTCAACAGGTCTTTCACAGCTGTCTGCAGTAATGGCGGCCGGTGTAAACAAAGTGTGTTGTTGTTTATCGTAACGTGTTGTTTAGCTAGTTTATTATTTTATTATAAGTGGATTGAATAAATAAATGTTTTTATCGTGTGTTGTGTGTTATTAGTGTAGTTTTAGTGACTAAAATGACAACTCGGGATAGTGAGATTGATCGCTGGAAAAAAGTACCGCGTACAGGGTTGAGGCGCACACATAAATTACCGTGTCAAAGGGTTAATATGCCTTCCCTTGAGACAGAAAAAATAAAAAAAAATAAAATTTTTAACCACTAAATTAGAACTTGTGCCCTTATGAAGCGGTGAATTTAGCTGATTTCAAGTCAAGCAACAGACAAAACACATTTAATTTTTTATAACTATGTTTTTTACATATAAATGAAGGGATATTTATAATTTTTACATTTATTTTTTAAAAGGGGTATTTTTTACCTTTAAAATTATAAATATTTTTACACTAAAAAAATAAAAAACATTTTAATCCCTTCAGTTATATCCAATAAAGGTAGTTTTAAAAAATTAAACTTGTACTTTGAACGGTTTTGTCTTATGCTTGATTTAAAATCAGCTAAATTCACAACTTCATAAGGCCACAAGTTATAATGTAGTGGTTAACAAATTTTTGTTTTATTTTTCCTGTCTCAAGGGAAGGTACATTAACTAATTTTGATTATAAAATTGTAAAATAATCTACTTACTGAAAACCGATCGCACCAAACTTAATAAAAAATGTACTCTAGAAAGTCTTGTACAAATAAAGTCAATATGTGACCTCCAGGTCAGTTGTTTATCAAAAAAGAGTCCTAAAAATGTAACTCTGTCAAGAAATTTATTTAAAAGAATTGTAATCTCACTATTTTTAACTGGTTTCAATTTGAAAAGCAAATTTTTAGTTTTTGTGGCATTCAACAAAAATTCATTAGCTTCAAACTATTTAGAGGCTGAATTCATTGTATGAGGGAAATGTTTCTAAGCTCATTTAAGTCATTGTTGATAGTAAGAAAAGTGGTGTCGTGTGCATATAAAATGGAGATGTATGCTTTAATCTGAAATGGCAAATCATTAATTGAAACTAGAAAATGGAGTGGCCCCAAAATGGAACCCTGTGGAATCCATATTCAGTCACTGATTCCTGAAACTTTTGGCCCTTCAGAACAACAATTTGCCTTCAACTGCTCAGATATGACCTGATGAATTTTAAGGGGTGTTTACACGCAGTGTCTTATTGTACAATTATTTACAAAATATTTTTAGTACTCCTAAAGAGGGTTATAAGTTATAATTTACGTAAAAAATTTTAAAATTTTTTCAATCTTTTCTAGACAATAATTATTTACTATTATTCTTTTTTAGTTTTGATGGTAGTATGTGAAAGTACAGTTTTTGAGAAGAAAAATGAAATGATAAAATTGACATTTGGAGCATATTTAGTATTTTTTATGATTTTTACAAAAAAAGCTTGTGAAGCGCTGAAAAGAAGCACTTTGCAGCTGGGAGTTCATAATGGGCCACCTAGTATTGACCATCTAGGGTTAACTCTAGGAAACACAAATGTCATCATCCCTCAATATTTGTTTTGCATTACTCTGCAAAGTATTTTTTGTAGCATGATCGTTTACCCTCTTTCCCACAAGGCAATGAGCTGAACACCTTTATTTATCCCAAAGAAACAAGGATTTTTCCAATTGAATGCCAAGTTTTGAAATTTTGGAAGATGTAGAGTATGTATGTGATATAGCATTGATTAACGTTTGTTCTCTGGAGTGTGGTGATGAGCCCAACTTAAAAAAAGTCACAATAGAGTTAAGAGAATCCTCGTTTTCAGCCTGAAAACATTCCAGAAATTCTCGGGTAACACTTACCTGATGGTTTTTGTGTTCTTGCGATATTTTAATCCTTCAGTAATGATTCCATAAACAACAGTTTGTGAAATGTGTTGGCAAACTTCATGCAAGTGCGATTGTCAAAAGGCAATTAAAGTAGTATATGAAACTACCTTAGTAGTGGACACAAACAAAGAATCAAGTTTCAGGCACCAGCTTAAATGTTAGAATGATTTGTTTCTCCATTTTGATATAATTTGGTATATAAATCTATTGTTGATTTCTTCTCTTTAGAATTTTTTTCTGAAAAGAAATTAGCAACTTCTTTGTTATACTTCACAACGGCCGCCAGTTAGCTATTTACAATACTGTAACTGGATCAAATTTGTTCCTTTTTATTTTGTTATCAATGAACTTATAAAAATGACAAACATGAGTGATATACAATAACAATTAGTTATAGATACTTACAACATGAGGTGGTTTAAGAATTTTGATAAATTCATTTGTCTGCTGAAAGTCTGTGTGGGCAGAAAAGGATATGTAATCTACAGACATTTTAAGTGCTAACTTTTGCCCTGTCATCGTCACTATCTCTTCTGGCTCAGAGAGGATGGTTTTTGCCAGGGTACCCTCAACACAATAACCTAAACAGATAAAATATTCTTTTTATTTACAAAACTTTTATTTGTCTAGTTTATAAGTATTACATACAAATCAACACCACTGTACGTGTATGTGTGGGCAGGTAGTTTAATTTGTATGACCTTTTAGGGAATATTACCAACGATAGATTTTAAATCACTACTGCCATCCTGTTGAAAATTCCACATAATATAAACAATATTATCATTCAAGGATGGACGAGAGGAGACTTTTGGTTCAAGACGAGACCAGGAGATAATTCTTCTAAATTTCAGGGAATTTTTGGCAAGCTTTCCCCAGCAGAGGATACAAGAATTTGAAACAAACCCAATACAGCAAATCAATTTAAACATTTCTTAACCCTTCAACGTTTCTTTTATTTTCATGTCCTGTTTTTTAATGTCAACTTTTTACATATTCAGTTTTTAAGTGTCTTTTAATGTATTTTTTTAAAAACTATATAATGTAAAAAAATATGAAAATACAGCCAATTGAAAATAAATAGTAAAAACGTGTCCTCTTCATCTTATCATAAGTAAAAATTAGCAACACAGATGTTGTACCGAGCAATTGTAATAGAAACACTGATCCCGTCAACTTCCACCCCCCATGCCAGACACCGTTTATTTAAGATGGGCTCTACACCACTATGCCACAAAGCAGTGCCTCTATACAGGTAAAAAGTAGCAGCTCGAGCTGGATTCTAACTGATGATCCTCAGCTCTTTACCTGGTATAGTACAACACCTTAGACCGCTCGTTCGTTTCAACACCGATGGATTCTCGGTATTATTGCATTAATAGACCATGACGTACTGTTACGTTAAAACACGAAGAAGGATTAATAACAATGAATGTTATTGTCATTTATTGTAAATTACATGTAAACACACTTATGTTTACATTAAATTGATGTCAAACATGAAAATCAAATATGAGCCTTGAAATCACAAACTTAAGACTGTGAAGTCCTATTCTTTATTTTATACCTAATTAATTATACTAACAATTTTTGTAGATGGTAAATGGTCGAAGGCGTTAGTGGTCTCAAATGGTGTGCCAAAGGGTTTTGTTTTGGGACCCTGTAATTTTTAAATTTGAATTTTATCTTCCTTATTTTGTAAAATGTAAAACCTACCATTATGCCGATGACACAAATATTTTAAATTATAATAAAGATCTAGAAAAGCTTCAAACCTCTTCTAAAAACACTCTGAAAAAAGCTTCAGTATGGTTTGAATCAGACGGTTTTATGCTAAAAAAAT
>JAQJVL010000204.1:976593-1066570 GCA_035578905.1 Stictocephala bisonia | reverse complement strand
GCTCAGACTTCAATGAATGAACTCGTGAGAAATACTGTCTACGATAATTTCAGTTCCGAATAGGAGCTGAACGGTTCCTTGCACATACAACACAACCGAGATGGACTTTCACTTAGAAAAGATGGGTAGTTCGGTTCTTGGGATGTAAAGTGATCCATTCTCGGGATCCTTTTGATTGAGCGATATTATTGATATGACCGAAAATAGGCATATTTTCCATGGCGTACAGACCATTAGATTTGTCTCGGTAACAGGTCTCTTTTAGCATCTTGATCCGGATCTCTCGTTCCCTTTCTTGGGTAATAAAGACACTAACCAGCGCTTGTTTTAATCACTCTATTTTAGGTTAGGTTACAAGTGACTAATAGACTTGGTCAACCAACATGTGTAATCGCTACCTTCCCACCTCTGTTGTTCACTTTGAATTGTACTAATTCAAATTATAATGAACGGACTAGTTACGTTCACTACGTTGACTAGTTCATTTGACTGTCGACGTGTACTACTAATTCTTAGGCATATTGTTTAGTCCATAATTATGCATACCAAACTGACAACGTATGATTAAGGGTAAAGTAAAATACAAGAAAGCTTACAGTATTCATTCATAACTTATAAAACTGTTTACTCTTAAAACTAAATTAGATGTAAATCTAATATTTTGTGAAATACAACTACTCGATTGAACTTCGAGTAGTTTCGGAAGCTTCAAACCGAGTTCGAGTAGTAAAATACTCGATCAAATACTCTAATTTTCGAGTACTCACACACCCCTAAATATAATATACATTAGGAAAGTGATATTTTAAAAATAATTACAAATACTTCATACCACACATGGTGTTAATCACTGAAACTACGGTACCTGCAATGATAACACCATTTTTGCTATCAGTACACCAAGATTCAAACAGTTCCCGAGAAAGGCCACTCTGCATCATACCTGGCGACGCCATCACAACACATGGTCCAATGTCTTCAAAATGGTCTATACCCTGAAACAACCAATTATTCCATTATTTTATATGCCCCTACATTCCTGCCAATCCACAAATTATGGATATAAATTCTCCAGAGTTCATATGTTTATAGGTTAGCAACAACACTGGTTGCTACAGCAAAACAAAGAATTTAAAGTTAAAATGTCAACATTTGCTATGTACTTTTTGGTATCAAACTGAATTTAACTATTGTTGGAAGTTACACTAACCACAAAATTTCCACAGTGTTTACAAATTACTCTTCTTGTTCCAATTAATAATCTACTTCACAAAGTAAAGCTGTTGACTCAACTAAAAGGTAGTCAAGTATTTTTGACATGATTCTCCTCACACTAATATTTTATGTACTCTTTCTTAAAAAAGGGTGATTATGAAGACTCTTGAGGGTTTTCTCAGCAGCTATGATTCAATCTAGCACTGACGAAGGATGTTATTTGTCAGGCTACTTAAATCGATACAGGAGTCACTGGTTAAAGGACACACTTCCTGCTAAAGACACTAAATTAATCCATAATATTTTAAATAAATTAATTTCTGTGAATTAGTTTTCAGACTCTGGATTTCTCTTAAATTATTCAATTCTATCCTAAATTTAACCATTAAACATTCTGCATCAATTATGTTTCCTGTACTATGGGCACTTACTGATGTGAGTACAATGGACTCGTCAACTTTACTTCAGGAACAAATCTGAAGAACCAAAAAAACATAATTCCTTGAGTATCATATTTTTTTTATCTACATTTTTACATAATTTTTTACAGTAACTTTATAAGTTTTTTTTTTTTTTTACACTCAAACATTTCAAATAAAGATTTTTGAAAGCCTATAGTTGAAACTATATATGAATATAATATGTACGAGGGGTATCCAAAAAGTAAGTTTCCATTAATTATGAAAAAGTTAAAAAGACTCAAAAAATAACTGAAACACATTTATTCAACTTTTTACATCATACCTTATTTTTCTACATAGTTACCATCCCTTTCTAAACACTCTTGGTATCTAGGAAGTAGTTTTTTTATTCCAGCATCACAAAATTCACCCGCCAAATTTTTAAGCCAAGTATCCACCTCATTTTGAAGGTCATCGCTGTTGGCAAATCGCCGACCGCCAAGGTGTCTTTTGAGCTCCGGAAACAGATGAAAATCGCTAGGCGCAAGATCTGGTGAGTATGGAGGATGACCAAAAACATCCCACTTAAATTTCCTCAAAAGTTCCATTGTTGCACGAGCAGCGTGTGGTCGGGCGTTATCGTGAATAAGCAGAACCGTGCGCGACAAAAGTCCGCGCCGTTTATTCTGTATTGCCCGCCGAAGTCTGGTGAGAACTTCACAATACCTTTCTGCATTTATGGTTTCGCCACGAGGAAGATAGTCAATCAATAACACTCCACGGCAGTCCCAAAAAACTGTAGCCATTACCTTTCCTGCTGACTCAAAAACTTTGGCTTTTTGAGGAGCTGCCTCTCCTTTTTTTTGCCACACCATACTCTGGCGTTTGGTTTCTGGAGTTGAGTGGTGAATCCATGTTTCATCACCAGTGACTATTCTACTGAAAAGGTTTTCATCTTCATCGTCAAACAATCGCAAGAAAGACTGGGCAGCAGCCATTCGTTGTTGTTTATGGGCATCGCTCAATAAGCGAGGCACCCATCTTGCACACACTTTTGCAAGCTGAAGATCTTCTGTCATGATATTGTGCACAGATGACCGGCTAACTTCAAAACTTGACGGCAGTTTACCCATAATTTCATCAAGAGTCACTCGCTTATCATTGTCAATAACTGCTCGTACAGCATTAATGACGTCTGGTTGCCGAGAACTGGCCGGTCGGCCATTACGCTCATCGTCATGAACATTTTCTCTTCCCTCCAAAAACATTGCACGCCAACGACGGACCATCTGAACGGACATAACATGTTCACCATACACTTGACACAACTGACGATGAATTTCAACGGCAGTTACGTTTTTGGCGGTCAAGAAACGAATATCACTACGGACTTCGCAACTGGCGGCAGAACGCAGTGGAGTCTCCATAATGTTTGGGCAGCAACTGACTGAGCAGCGTGACAATGCGCCAGTGACCGGCGCACCTGTTGCCAACCGAACCGCGCTAAATATCCCCGCCCACAGCTGCACGCTGTGTTACGCGCGCGTCTTTTTACAGAACAGGGAAACTTACTTTTTGGATACCCCTCGTACATAAAAATAAAACAGACATTAGGATTCAAGTCTAATAGTAGTAAAGATAAATGTTCCTAAAATTCAATAAAATAACATATTATAGATAGACCTGTCCAACCTTTCTGAATTAATTCTAGGCTGGATGCAACAAACCATAACTAGTACTAAACAAGTCCAACATTCTGCAACTATTCTTACATAATCTGCAAATAGAAACCAACTGCCAACCAACCTTTAGATTAGAAATGTGTTTAAAAACAAATGGATTGTTGATAGCAATCTGTCTTCGTATCTTGTCGTTCATAGCATTCACATATGTCTGGTAAACAGCCATACACTTCTTGGCTAGAGAAGATGCATAGTAGACAGGGATTTCATGCAGCTCAGGGTGTTGGCCCCAATACTCATCTGTAAATAGTAAATTTTATTTATAGGTTTTTTTTTAAATTAATTTATTTTTTAATATGTGGATTAAAATCCACATATTAAAAATCCAATAAAATTGGATTGGATCGTCATACGTTCCATGATCCAAATCACAAATCCTTAAAGCGAAGCTTGGGTCTAAATCCTGGTCTGACCTTGTCTGAGGCTTGTTGTTGGTGTTTCTAAACGGGATGTTTTTCCGGTGCAAGGTTGTCAGCCTTGCGCCCAACCTGGAGGACCAGGAGTTTTTGATTGAAGTCCTCTTCTCCTAGACCTATTGCTTCCACTTCAGCTCCAAGACCTTGGTATGGCCTCGGCATTAAATCAAAGTGTCCTTAAATATGTATTTTAAATAATTTAATATGTGTTGGTACATATACAGGAAAAGTGAATGTCACAAAAAAAATTACAATATAATCACATATATACTACAATACAAGCACAAAATGCACAAATATACTGCAGTACAAGTACAAAATGCACAAATACTATGGTGATTGGTTTCTGCAAATCACGTTTACCTTCCTCAGACCAGGAGAATTCACACAAGAATATTCTTTTGTGAATCACTCTGGTATGAGGAGGGTAAACGTAGTTTGCCAAAATCAACCACCGTAGCATTTGAGCATTTTTTACTCGTATTGTATTATATTTGTGCATTATCTGCTTATATTTTGCTATATTTGTGCATTTTGTACTTGTATTGTAGTATATTTGTGCATTTTGTGCTTATATTGTAATATATTTATGTTGTGTGACGTTCACTTGTAGTGTACATTTTATTTGACAGTATCAATGTTAAAAAAAAGGAAATATGAATAATAAGAGATTGGTTTATTAACCCAAAAACTGGCAATCGTCAATTCGGAGACTACAGTGATAGTTATTTCAGTGGCAGTCGTTAATTCGCTTACGACAAGTACTACTGTTGTTGATTTTCAATATAATCATGATATCAATGGAAAGATAAACATTAAATCAATCGATTTATAATGTTACACGTCTTTGTTTTGCCCAATCATATGTTCGTTGTTTCGTTTTTGTCACAGCTGATTTTAATTCTTGTTTACATTTGGTATCAGTCACTGTCGGCAGTAGGTTGTGTGTTTACCGAGTTTTACCCTCATGAGACATAATGTATAAAAAAATTCCTAAAAAAAATTCCTATAGCCCTGTATATTTTTAAAAACTAGACAAAATTTATTGCAAAATGGCTATTTTACTTTGTCCATTTTCATTGGGGAACATAATTTTCAAGGCATGGTCCCATAAATTTTTCAGTATCTAAACACAAACTTATTCATACTTATCCTAACTAGTATAATAAAAAAATTTATGGGTAAAGATTTTGATATTATCCTTTTACCAAGTTATTTCCTGTACTAAAAGAAAAAAGCCTGCTATTTAGGGAAAAAGGCATGCAAACTCTTGGTTTAAGCATCATGTAAAGTTAATATTAAAGCCTGATATTAGCCTGACATTTAATACCAGTTTCATTAATCCTCGAGATGGCAGTTACTTTTCTTATAATGGCAGGCACTTTTTGGATAATTTGCACAGGTTTATCATAAAATTCATAAAAAATAATTATTTACTGTAAACCTACTTATACGTGGTATCATAATGTTAACAAATTAATGGGCTATCATATAATATACAACACATAATATAATGTTTTTGTTTTGCAGTATGTAACATTTTAAAATTATTTTTATAAATTGTAAAAAGGGGTACCCCTTGGTAACAATGTTGTGATAGTAAAATAAAAATGTGAAATAGCCAAAATATTCTAAATTTTATCTAGTTTCAAGAAATGTATACATTGTATGTCATATAGGAAAAAAAATGTATTGTACATTTATAAATGCAAACAGTAAAAAAACTTAACATTGTTTACAAAGGATACATTATATCAAAAATTAATTCAAATCCTAAACATTATGTATAAACACTACAGAGTTCTCTATATACCATAATTTAGCTAAAAACATGCTCTATCATATAAATATATACCAAATAAATACTGTCATTACTCTCATAATCATCTTGAGGCTTACAGTTATCACTGCTCCCCAAAGAAAAATTTACAAACCCCTCAACATCAGAAGGATCATCATCTGATGACGATGCCTCCTGTAGCAAGTCCCGGACATCCCCAGACCTATCAAGCAGATTATTAGACATCTAAAATAATAAATAGTAAGATTACGTAACTATTTATAACCATAATAAATAGTTACAAACAAAATAAGAACCTAATTACACTGTGCAGCCTATGCAGTTCTAATATACTGTATTTAACTTTATATTATTATAAATATCACAAAACATCACTCAATACACTCCCTACTACACACTGATCAACATATGAACACTTTAAAACACATATTTGCATAATAAACAAAATATCATTATCATATTGCATATCATGTAACTGATAAGTAATCTAGAATCCATCGATACCAAAATCTTTGTCGTAGCTGGTCAGGTGTTATACAGGGTGTTTCAGAGCACCCATCTCAAATATCTAGCAAGCAGATGGCTAGACAAACAGAGGCTTGGTTTTTACATTTACCCCACATAACTGACCTCAAAAAATTCAATGAAATTATTTTCAACTCTAGAATTTCGCAGTGTACCAAAAACAGAGGGTCCCACGTTCGAGTCTCAAAAATTTAAAATTTAATTATGGGTAATGTGGTACATCATTTTAAAGGTATTTATGCTTCTAACACTTTGGTAAAGAAAAAACCCGATTTTCTTTGTTTGTTTCAAAATGGCGGTCTACATTTTACTGAAAAAAATGTTTTTAGTTTTTATTACCAATCCACTTTGAAATAAAATATTTTTTGGAATACTCAGTGACAGTAACTCCCAAACGATACCTAATCCAAAAATTTTTACTACCTGTATAAAATTTTATTTTTGAAAATACGAATATACCATAAACCCAAAATTTTTAAATAGTAAGGTAGGGCTTCCAGCATATCAATTTTAAGGCCATACAAAACTGAACAAATTTCATAGTTAAAGTTTTTTCTATGAGTAACGATTCAAAAGTGCTACTAAAAATCTATATTTATTGTATCAATTTTCATATTAAATTGTCTTCTTAAAAGTTGTTCAGTAATCTAAGAGAAAACTGCCCACTTCAACAAAATACAGAAATGGCCATATTCACAGATGTTATAAATATTACTTCATGCAGATACCCAGAGTTTTTCCAAAAGTAGACATGTATAGGGTACTCGAAACGAGTGCGAAACATGTTTGAAAAAAAAACTTGAGTTGCGAAGCATTTGTATGAAGAGAGATTTCCTAATCGATAACATCAATCCTACAAATATAAATGTAAAGAAATACAACGTCCAGCTAGGAATGATGCAGCAGCAGGTGTTTTAGCTGCTGTTCAGGTCAATCCTACGGATTCAATCAGAAGACTTTCCACTGACTCAGCTATCGGTACAAACACTATATAGAGAATATTAAAAAACATAAAATGCACCCTTACAGAATGTCTCCACACCAGGAACTCGAAGAGGGTGATTCTCAACACCAAATTGAATTTTGCAGATGGGCTCAAGACAAGTATCAACATGATAAAACTTTTTTAAATTACGGAAATAAAATTATTGGTCCTCACTTTTTCGAAGGAACGCTTACTAACAATTTCTTACTGACTACAATGCCCAGACTGCTGAGAGATGTTCCTCAACATGTAAAGGAGAGAATGTGGATTCTCCTAGGTGGCGCGTGCCTCACTATTCTAGAAATGTTTGAGATACCCTCATCAGTATCCAGATAGATGGATAGGAAGAAGTGGTCCAATCTCTTGGCCCCCTAGGTCACCGGATCTCAATTGCGTTGATGATGACCTATAATACCTTTGGGGATGAATAAAAGATCCGACCAACAACTCAGGAGGACATGCTTAGATACAAATACAAAATTCAATTGCTCGAATCAATGGCGAAGAAGTTTTACGGTCTGTTCATGTTTTCGGAAACAGGATTCAACTCTGCCTAGAAAACAACGGGATGCACTTCAAGGATCTGTAAGGTATGAAAACTGCTATAATTTGTGTTTTTCTTTTAATATATTTAACTCATTTATGATTTTCCGGATATATTGATCACAAATAAAAGGTTTTGAGACACAGTTTCGTAATCGTTAAACATAGAAAAAAAACTTTAAATAAGAAATTTGTTCAGTTTTGCACAGCCTTAAAATTAATAAGCTGGAAGCCACACTTTACTATTTAAAAATTATGGGTTAAGGGTTTTTTCATAATTTCAAAAATTAAATTTTATAGGGGTAATAAACATTTTTAGATTAGGGGCATGTTTGATATCAATTGGAAGGTAGTGTCACTGAGTATTCCCAAAAAATATTTTATTTCTAAATGGATTTCTAATATAGGTATGGTAATAAAAACCAAAAACTGATTTTTTCATTAGAATTTAGGCCGCCATTTCGAAACGAACAAAGAAAATTGGGTTTTTCCTCACCAAAGTGTTTTGGGCATAAATACCTCTAAAATGATATACCACATTACCCATACATACATTTAAAATTTTTGAGATTCGAACGTGGGACCCTCTTTTTTTGATACACCACGAAATTCCAGAGCTGAAAATAATTTCATTGAATGTCAATTTAGCTTAGATTAGTCGATGGGGTTAACGTTAAAACCAAGCCTCTGCAGTAAGCCATCTGCTTGCTTGACATTAGAGATGGGTGCTCTGAAATACCCTGTATAATAAGAGTTGTTTGTGACCTTGCTCCATCAAAGGAAAACCTCGCTCTGCCAACACAAGGTATATTGTCATCATTTACAGCCTCCCATCAATCTATTCACCTGATTATGATGGCCATTCCACTTACCCACCCCTAATGGCCCCTTCACAAACCCATACGTAGGCTCTTCGACCTAACAAAATGTATGGTGTTGAAGGCCCTACATTAACTAAAAAAAATTTGGCTATTTAAGTGAAGTGATGTATAGGTAGCACATAATGGACAAAAAGCAGTAACAAATATTAGTGACCTTCAAGAATCTTGTTTTATTTTAGTTTCTAAAATAACATCATCAATGATAAATTATTCTTGGAACAAAGTTGATTATTCACATCAGACCAGACTGCCAAATTGTATCTGAATTTGAACCTTCCTAACAAGTAAAAAGGTGAAGTAAAATACATTTTAACGAAACAGGACTTGGTTAAAAAGGGGTTTTTGTTAAAATGTTAGGTTCAATCCTTGATTATATTATTACTTACAAGTAGATATCTCATGTAGTAGAAATGTTTGTGCCAGTAATTTGGTTAGTTGGTGCTACTACGGCTGGTTAAACTGCATTACATTTACATGGAACTACACTAGCATTCCACAATGGACCACCAAACAGCTGATCATTTGAGACACAATATTTACAATCCAGTTAGAAAAAATACATTTCAACTCGTTTGGTTGGTACATAGCAACCTAGTCGTCTGAAAGCTCTATATATTTTGTTATTTTATAGACATGTTCAAAATATCTTCAATAAATGCATTTATTGTTATTTAAAAGGGTATGTAGTTTTGTAAAAAATTACTAAAAAGCAAGTCCCTGCTTCAATTTGGCAAATTTTTCTGAAATTCTCTGCCTCCCCAAATAAAAAATATGCCCAAAAACACGAAATAGGGTAATTTTAAACTTATACACCCAAGTGGGATATCAAATTAAAGGTATTCGTCTCTTAATTACTAATGTACCATGAGATTTTAGAAAAGACTAAGTTTATGGGTTCCACAGCCCTAAAAACCAATTCTTGGTCATACTGCTTAAGAATCCTGGCGAGGCTGTAGACCGATCTTCCTCACGAGGCGATATGCCGGGATCTACAAATGGGAATTTAGCAGAGTGCCTTGGTGAGGGCACAGACCAAACTTTCCCCCACGAGGCCGTATGCCAAGTTCCATAAAGGGGCCTGTAGTGAGCGTCTTGGTGAAGTTGTAGGCCGAACTCTCTCACGAGGCCGCAGGCCAAGTTTCACAAAAGGTTAACGCGGAAGACATCCGAAACATTATTTATTAATAACCTACAAGGTAGAGCAACATCAAATGATCATCAGAATCCTATGAGGATATGTCGGTAGTGTAGCTGGTTAAATCCCAGCTTCATGTGCTAAAGGTTCTCAGTTCGATCCTAATCAGAGTCATAATAAATATTGAGAGGGATCAGCTGATAACCACTGGCTGCTCATTTGTCATTGAGATATTAATTAATGACACTTTCTAAGGAATAGTCGGCCTTAGTTTGTAACAATGACTACATTCGCTCATCTACACTCATCACACTCTTTCGAAATCATATTCGCCCATATCTTCATGATCAGCGTTTTATGATTAAATAAAAATAAAATAAATAAATATGGATGCTACCTCTTCAGTTTTCAAAATTAAACTGAGTGAAGTTCAGCCTCCCAGAACTGTATATATTGAAATATGAATAGAAAGAAAAATATAATATGCTTAAAAATCAAATTAAAAAAAGATTTTACAGTTTTATTTTATTTTAGACACAAAAAACTAAAATGTATAATTTGTTGTCATTATTTTTTTCTTAAAAGTGTATATGTTATTATATAAAGAATACAAATCTATATTTATAAAAGAGGATGTTTGTATATTTGAAGTTTATGCGCTGCCGAACCATCCAACCGATCGCCATGAAACTTTAGGATGTTGTCCTGTATACTCCCGAGATGGTTTCTGTAAAGTTTGACGCAGATCCGTCCACAGGGTCCCGCCCCACTGGCTCCTAAAGATCCCATGTTATTCAAATGGAGAATCTGAATTGTTTACAAAAAACTTATGACTGTGTGGTTTAATGTAGTTTCACATGCCATAAGCAGATTGAAGTTCTTACAACAACAGTACTGTATATGTTTTAATTTACAAAAACAAACTGGAGGAAAATGCAAAGAGTTTAAATGATCTTAATAAAGTAATATACACAAATGATATATTAAAGACTACTTGGTTATCAGATGATCAAATTGGGAATTATTTTGACCAATTAAATGACAGAGTATTAGGTACTAAGTCTGATATCTATCTTTTGAGCCCCTTGATCGGTCATGCCATAAAATCCTTAATAGATACAGATCATTTTTTAACACCGCTTTACCTGCATGACAAGAACATCATCATCATTCCAGTTAATGATTCTATGGATTTTAATAATGAGAGTGGCAGCCACTGGAGTCTACTGATATTTAGTAAGGAATTGTCAACATTTTATTACTATGACTCATTATCCAAAAAAAAAAAACTGGGAACAAGCCAAACTAATTGCAAGCAGATTGTCTTCACATTTATCCTTGGGAAATAGTCCACAAATAGTAAAGGTACCTGGCCTCCTCCAAGAAAACTCTTACGATTGTGGGATTTATTTAATTCTGGCAGCTGAATATATTCTAAATAACTGTCAAAACCCACATTTTTCCTGGACTTATCTATTCCTTTCTTTGATTACATAGACTGTATAAAAAAAAAAGATCATTATTGGCATTCATATTTACAAACACTTGTAGCGGAGGAACATTACAGTCTCTAATGGGAGTAAACATAAAACCAACTTCATCTTTTCAGCTTCCTAAGAGACAAGGTAAACCTCAGTCCTCAGAGAAGACAAATACTTCACCTCACGAATCAATAATAGAAATATGTAACCGTTTTGATCCCTTGCTCAATGCCACTACTGAAAATTGAAGTTTTGAAAAATTAACTAACATAGCAATATCAAACAGTGAATCTATGAACACCCTGGGAAGAAGAAAAAGTACCGCAGCTCTCATCCCCTCATCATCCCCAAAAGCAAATTGTTCTAAATTACTCGATGAAGTCCAGATAGTTTCTGATAGTCATGGTAAAGGGCTGGCAGAGAAGATTAATATGTATCAGCAGAAAACAAAATTAGTAGCCACATCTTTTGTCAAACCAGGTGCAAAGTTTTTGGATGTTATAAATACTGGGTGCATTCTTGACAAACAAAATTTAATTTTAATATGTGGTGGTAATGATATCTACGAACTTAAGCCAGAACCTATTTACAAAAATCTGGAAAACTTTCTTGTCAAATGCAAAGGCATATTAGTTCATTTATGTACAATACCCTATAGATATGATCTGCCACAAAATCATGCAGTAAACAATACCATTTTGGATATCAACATTTTTATTAAAAATACAGCCTGCAAATTTAACTATGTCTACATAGTTGATTTATTTAATCTGAATAGATATCATTTTACTCGACATGGGTTACACATGAACAAGAGAGGGAAAATCGCTATTTGCCATTACATACAAGAAAGTATGGACATTGCTTCTGCTCGAGAGCACATACAACCAACACCTGACGAAGAGTCATTACTATTACATGCTGGTGAGAAGGACAACTGGCCAGACTCTCATCTAAGGACAGAACAATTCTTCCCGCCACTTAAGGCTGTTAAGAACAATGGGAACCAGCAGCTGTTTAACCCAAGATCGTCTCAGCAGACCACCAGTCCTCCATCAACTGAGCAGACCATCATAATAAGTGTAGAGACACCCATATCAAAGGAGAACCAACCGATGACCGCTACAAAACTTATCGCAGCTGGTGATCATCCTATGACTCAGAATCAAGTGGATGAATCAAGCTACCAATGTCATAACACACAAATTTTTTCTCCTACTACACCTGGGTCCAACTCTATATTTAAAGGCTTTTCAACACCTGAAATTAATTCTCAGAATAAAAAAAAATTTCCAGGTCTAAATTGAAACTCCACTCACACAATAACTCCTACAATAACATAACACAAAAGTCACAGAATCCTAATAAAAAGTTAAACTCTATAAAAATTTTTCATCAAAATATGGAACATCTGCCTTCTCGTATAGAACAATTACAAATTGTATTGGATGAAATAGACCCCCAAATTATTGTTTTAACAGAACATAACATGAAACAAAATGAAATAGAGAGGCTCAATATTAGTAACTTTGATCTAACTGCAAATTTTTCACGTCAAAATTTTAATAAAGGCGGTGTTTTAATTTTAAGCAATAAAGAGATGTCTTGGGAAAAGATGGGAATGCCCTCATTGAACTCGTTGTTGGAGGAGAAACAATTTGAGTTCTGTATGACTAAATTCGTTATTGGACAATTTAAATTTATTCTAGTAGGCATATACAGATCACCCAGCTCTAATGTAGATATCTTTTTGGACAGGTTAGAATATTTAATAGAAAAAATAAACAGAAACAACTCTCAAATCATAGTTGCAGGGGATTTAAATATTAATGTGTTAGTAAATAATAAAGATCATACTAATTTGAAACATCTTCTAAAACGCAATAATATGTATTACTCAGTTAATTTTCCAACTCGAGTTTTTAATAGTTCAATTTCTGCACTGGATAATTTTTTAACTAACGTGAGAAAGAATCATGTAAGAGTTGAAGGTTTGATTACTATGCTATCTGACCATGATGGACAGATCTTTGAAATTTTAAATGTGAATAAAAACCAAAACAACCAACATTTATCAGAGATACGCCATGATTTCTCAAAAATAAACAATGAATCATTCCAAATGAGTTTAGAACAAGAGACATGGAAAGAGGTATACTTTGCTCCAGTGGAAAAAAGTACAATGTTTTTAATACTATTTTTACTCAATATTTTAATATGTCATTTCCAAAGAAAGTTTTTAAAATTAAGTTAAGAGAAAGGAGCTGGATAAATGATGAGCTTAAAGAGGAAAAGATGAATATTATAGGTTTGTGTAAACTTTCAAGAATTTTTAAAAATAGTAAATTATTAGAAGAAATTAAATACAGACAAAAAGCTTATAAGAGGAAAATAATAGATGCAAAAAAACACTTTGTTAATAATAAAATTCAAAATTCCAAAAATGTTCCGCGAACTACGTGGAATGTAATTAACACAGAAATTGGCTGTAAAAGAATTAATGTAGATAAAAACATTATAATAAAAGATGGTAGTATTGCACTTACAAATCCCAAACTCATATCAAACATATTCAATGATTATTTTATAAGTATAGCAAATTCTTGTACAAATACGTTTCCTATTGACCATAACAAACTAAATAATAGAGAAGATAGCTCAGTTTTAACTATTAAAAATATTTTCCACTTACAGCCAACAAACACAAAAGAAATTGAGCAAATTATAAATTCTTTTGAAAATAAAAATTCCAGTGGTTATGATGGGGTACCTATGACAGTAATAAAACATTCATATAAACAGCTAAGTCATATTTTGGTTCACCTAATAAACTCTTCTTTTTCATCTGGAATTTTCCCCAATCCATTAAAAATTGCAAAAGTTTTACCAATTTATAAAAAAGGTGATTCCACACAAGTAAGTAACTATCGGCCCATCTCACTTCTTCCAGTAATTTCAAAAAATTTTTGAAAAAGTAGTAAATACCAGACTTGTCTCATTCCTTGAATCTAATAAAGTTCTAGAAAATGAACAACATGAATTTCGGAATGGAAAATCAACAATAACTGCAGCAGCCGATTTTGTCAATTCAATAATAAATTCAATAGATGAAGGTAAAACTGTCATTGGTATTTTCATGGATCTGTCAAAGGCATTTGACAGTGTCTGTCATTCCACTCTCCTATCTATCTTGCAAAGCTTGGGCATTGGAGGCACTTCATTGGCTTGGTTCAGATCATATTTGCAGAATAGACAACAATATGTTGAAATTGTTTTCAAAAATTCCAAAACCATTACAAGAAGTAGGTCCACATTAAAACCAGTGAAGTATGGGGTACCACAAGGATCAATTCTTGGTCCCTTACTATTTATATGTTATCTAAACGGTTTGAACAACAAATTAAGTTTTTCCCCCTTAACATCTGTATGTCTATATGCAGATGATTTAACCCTAAAAATATCTGGTAAGTCACAAGAAGATGTTGATATAAAGTCACTTGTCGAATTGGCAAATATTCAGCAACATCTTAATGACCGTAATTTGATTCTTAATCCAGAGAAAACTAAATATGTACACTTTAAAACCAGGCAGACTAGAAGTGACTTTAATCCTCAAATTACCATAAATGATATAGAAATAGAAAAAAAAGAGGAAATGAAATTCTTAGGATTACTCATTGATAGTTCATTGAGTTGGAATGGCCATATTAATTATATTCTAGGTAAAATAAACTCTGGATTATATGCATTAAGAAAAATGTCAGTAATATGTAGCATTTCAGTTTTAAAACAGATATATTTTTCTCATATACACTCTCATATAACCTATGGAATTTGTGTTTATGGTGCAACAAAGAAAGAAAATTTAGATAGGATTTTAAAAACTCAAAAAAAAGCAATTAGGATTATGCTTAACTTAAAGTCAGATGCATATGTAAAAAATTTTTTTACAGAACTAAACATATTAACAGTATATGGTCAATATATTTATGAAACAATAATGTATGTTAAAAAGAATCAACAACTCAATTTAAGACATTCAAATCTGACACATAACTATAACACAAGAAAAAAAATGAAACTATATTTTTTCAACATAGATTACAGTTTTTTAAAAAGAATATATATTTTAACGGTCTCAGATTTTTGAACAATATTCCTCATAATATAAGAACTTTTGAATCTCACAACAAATTTTCTCAAGTGCTAAAACAGTTTTTAATTGATTTGACACTGGTTGCAATTGATGAGTTTGAAGATTGCTACTAAAACAATGTATTCTAATGTAGGTCCTTATATTTAGTTTCTTGTAAATGACACTATTCAATGTACTCTGTATGTACTTTTTATGAATAAAGATATTTTGATTTTATTGTAGTTCTACATTTCACCTTGAGAGTGTAGCACACACTACTTTTACTTGATCTGGTGATCTGTATTTGGTGTTAACCTTTTTTCCTCAGTAATTAAAACATGTGGTGAAACTTGAAAATAAAAAATAAATAATTATTTGTTTTGCAGTTTACTTTTTATGACATGCCTCCTAAAAAATCTAATATTGGTAGAAGAAGCAAAAATGCTCGAATTCTTTCACCTATTAGGTTCTAAATCAAACTCAATATTATGACCGGCGAAGCGGGCGGGTACAGCTAGTAAACAATAATTGTTTATAATAGTTTTTTTATAATTGTCAAATTAGTATTTCCATAGGGCTTGTCATTTGCCAACGAACTATACTTAGTATACACCGATACTTGTTAGAGCCCCTGGGGCATTGCCCTGATGAAGTTTTACAATAAAGATAGGCTTATGTGTTAACCAGAGACCATAAGAATGTCCATACAAGATATCAGCAGAATGGGTCCAGTAGCACACACACAGACACCATTAGATTGTTATATAATAGTGATATTTACTTTATTATACACTAACTCGTTGAAGGCTAACATTTCACTACCTTTACCTTTAATTAGAACATTTCTAATAAGCTTTTAGAAATTGCTCTTCACTCCGATTGCTTTACACACAACGGCCAAACACACTTTCCTCTTAGATACATCAACAACCTAGAACGTTTATAGTGAATAACAATTGAATCTCAATAGTGTTAACGACTGGGTTACTTTGTAGAGCGGACCTGCAGTTATGTGTTAGTAAAATAATTAACAAATAATTTCTTTTAGTATACTGTATATGTAAATTAATTAATATGTTTAAAAATAATACTAGTTTAAATTACCTTTTCCTGTCATAACAGTGCTTCAATTACATTTAAAAGCATATAAAGCTTCATCATTAGGCTTCCAAAAACGTCACTGTTTAAAACATTAAACACTAAAATTATAAGACATTCAAATATTTAAACACTATAAAACACGAGTACTTACAATACATTTGCCGGCTGGCGATAGACACCAACAGATGACACCTACTGAATTAGAATTGGTCATCTGTTGTTGTCTATCGCCGGCCGGCAAATGTATTGTATGTACTCATGTTTTAAAGTGTTTAAATGTTTTATAATTTTAGTGTTTAATGTTTTAAACAGTGATGTTTTTGTAAGCCTGATGATGAAGCTTTATATGCTTTGAAATAAATGTATATAGGAGTAATGTAATTGAAGAACTGTTACGAAAGAAAAAGGTAATTTAAACCAGTATTATTTCTATAATATAACAGTTATGGAGACTAATAACACAATATGTATAGTTTTATGATTTTGGAATTTTTTTGTAAATGCTAGAAAACTGCTTACAAAGGCCTGGCAATATGCCATCAGAGGGCCGCAAGCCTACTTAAAGGGTTAATAGTGATTTTAATAATTACATTTAAATCTAACCTAGAATTAGAAGAAGTTCTTGGGCTCGTCCTAAGGCAAACACAGGTATCAGACAACGGCCTCCCCTATTGACTATGTCATGGACCAACGATGTGAATCGGCTTTCTCGTTCTTCTCTCTTCTCATGAATATGAGTTCCATAAGTTGATTCCTGAAAAGAAAAGTAGTGAATAATGTTTCAAAATCACGTCTTCAACTATGGTATGTGTCGACACATGTTGAAGAAAACTTAATAGCAAAATCACTGGACTTGAAAAAAAAACTAACTTCACTTGCCTGTTCACATGGGCCAGCAGGCCTGCGCGTGAACTTTACTCAACGAGTGAAGAACCAACCATTAGCTCAGTTGGGGGTTCGAACCTTGGACATTTCCTTTAGGCACTGAGCTACTACGCCGGAGAATCTGATCAAATCACGTAAAATTGTATACATTATGACGCCTTGGTCCATAGATTGGTAAGTTATGGTAAAGGTATTTTCACTACACTGACATTTTTGGAAGAGGTGCTTCTACAATGGTGTTACTTTAGCTTATGAGGTGAGAAGACTGTCCTTGTCAATAATTGTGACACCCATACATTAATCTAGAGGAAAAAACAGTCACAGGTCTCGGTTGAGTAAAAAACTTACTCTTATTTTGTTTAATAGTGAATCCATGCTTCTTTAGCCTTTTACAAACTGCTCCAAGAAGACCATCGCTCCAGGTATAGCCCTAGTAAAACTTGTTCAGTTACCATCCGAAATATTTCTACTGCACTAGAAATACCATATAGCATGTAAGCAAACAACCCCTCATGAAAACTATTAATGCACACTCTTTTGAATCCTCATTTAATTTAAGCTGCCTATAGGCCTGGCTTAAGTCTATCTTACTGAATAGTTCACACTTGTCCTTTGGCAAAAATATCTTCTTCTCACAGAATAATAAGTAGAGGGTAGCAACCTTCCTAATTAGGGCTATGGGGGATTTTGAAGTCACTGCATATTTTAATACTACATACATATCCTTCTTCAGTCCAGCGTCACTGCCGGGTTTCGGTGCCCACTCAGCCTCTCGATCTTTTTCTCTCCATCCACCATTCCTCTCTTTGTACAACATTCCAGCACACCCCTTTCTCTTCCACTGCTTTCTTAATATCTTGTAACCACTTTTTTTCTTGGAATTCTTTCCTCATCCATTCTTCTCAGATGTCCAAACAACCTCAGTTTAACCCTCCCCAACGTTCCCTCAAACTCTCTTCAACCAACCCTTCTCTTATTTCTCCATTTCTCACTTGATTACGTCTTGTCTTTCCTTTCGCTGCTCTCAAGAATTTCATTTCTCCTGCTTGGATCCTATTCCAGTCCCTTTCCGTAATATTCCAGCTTTCTGCACCATATGTTATAATTTATATAAAATACGTTTTGTACACTGTAGTTTTTACCTTTTTCGGCACATCTTTATCCCCACCAAATGTCTGACTCCTTGAAAGAACTTGTTTCCCTTCCTTAACCTATTTGTTATTTCTTGTTTCATCTTTCCATCGCTTGTTATGGCTGTTTCTAGATATGTGAATTCATCTACTAATTTCAGGGGTTCTTCCTCTAACATGATGTCCTGTCCTAAAGTTTTGTCTTTACATACTGCCATTACTTCACTTTTCGTCCCCTCTCTTTCATAAGTCTATTCCATGTCTTTATTTGTCTTTGTATCTCTCATGCGTCACTACCCCATATCATCTCATCTGCAAACATCATTACGTTTACATTTACATTTTATTCCTTAACTTTCCTTAATATTACGTCCATTACCACATTGAACAAAGTAGAAGATAGGACAATCCCCTGCTTCAACCCTTTCTTGAAGTATTACCTGCTGTCATTCTCACTCTACACTTATGTACCCTGTATAATTCTTTTAGCCAGTTTATTATTTTCTTTCCTAAACATATGATTTCTAGACTTTCCCAGACCACTTTTCTTTTGACTAAATCGTAGACTTTCTCAACATCTACAAATACTATGATCAGTTTCTGGTCAAACTCCCAGTGCTTTTCAATGAGTTGACGAGACGCAAAGATTAAGTCCACTGTGCTTCTTCCTGCTCTGAATCCATACTTCAGTTATTTGTCTTTCTACTTCCTCTTTAATTCTATTCAATATAATCTTTTCAAACATTTTTGCTACTTGACATGTTAACGTGATTCCTCTGTAATTATTACATCTTTTCTTGCTCCCCTTTTTATATAAGGCTATTATTTCACCTTTTCCCAATCATCCAGCACTTTCCCACTTCTCCAGATACATGTAAATAGTCTCTTCAGCCACTGTACTCCCAATGGTCCCAGTGCCTTAATCATATCTACTGTAATTTTGCCTGGGCCTGGTGTTTTCCCTTTTTTCATTGTTTTCAAGGCTTCCTCCATCCCTTCCACGTGATTTCTCCTCTTAATCTGTGTAGTTTACTCCATCTTCTTCCTCCTCTCTATATTTGAGTTTTGCAATTTCTCAAAGCAATCCTTCCATAACCTTTTTATCTCTGCTGTTTTGACTATTATTTTTCAATTGTGTCTTCCATCAACTTTGATCCTTCATTTGTTCTTGTTTTATTCCTCATCATTTTACAAAAAAGGTTTCTTGTTGCCCTCCTTATCCTCTTCAAGCTTTTGAGTGTAATCATCCCATGCTTTCTTCTTTTCTTATCTTATTATCTTCGCACTCTCTCGCTTTCTCAGTTGATATAAAATTTTATTATATGGGTCCTTGCTTTTCCACCATTTCCTCCATACCTTGTTTTTTGTTCTTACTGCTTCAATGGTGTTTTGGCTCCACCAACTTGTGGTTTTGTTCTATTTGATTTCCAGATGACCTTCCATACATCTCTTCTGCTGTTTCAACCAGTTATTTTTTTAACAAGATAATTCCTCTACAAGCTCTCCTATTTCCACCTTTGGAAATTTCAGTTTGACCATATTCCTAAATTCTTCTCACTTCTCTTTGTTTGTAACTTCCAAGGTTTGATTCTCATGATTGGTCTTTCAACCTTAGCTTGTTTTTTAATAATACTTTTTCTTATCCACTAAGCATTGAAGCTCTTTTACAAATTTTAACTTTAAAATAAATTTAGATAAAGGTCTAGGACAAAAATATAATATTTTGGTATACTATTATCTTTGATGATAAATCTAATTGGTTCAATTACACATTAGCCTAATTTATCTATGAAAAAAAACAAGATTTTTATTTATAATTGATTTTTCAATTAGTCTAAATGTTGATGTACCAAATATTTTACTGCGCAAAGATTCAATAACAAATAACTCATTGTTAACAGGCTTGAAATTAATCTTCTTCATTAAATGCTTTTGGTCCATTGTCAACCTTTTGGTCCAATGAATTAGCTCCATTTTTGATTATATACTGATCAAGCTGCTTTGCTACTCTTAACAATTAGCTTTAACTTCAATACACTCATAGATTCAATAGATATAATGTGAAAACCATCCTTGCACAAAAATGAGCCCTACAAAAATGAGGGTGGAAAACAAAAAACCCCAATTTAGGAAGGAAAATATATATACGAGGTACGTCCAGAAAGTAAGTTCCGTTTCCATTTATATCCGCTGCAGCGCTGCGATCGCAGTTCCGCGCATGCGCGGCAGACGCTCTGTATCAAGGAGAAGAAACGTGCGCTATTTTGAGATCGCTGTCAGTCTCGTACGCTTGTTGTGCTTGTTTAAAATGTCGGTGTTGATCGAAAATCCCGCCGCTTGTGAAATCAGATCTGTGATTTGTTTTCTGAATGCTTAGAAAGTGAAACCGATTGACATCTATCGGCAAATTTGCGAGGTTTACGGACAAAATGCGATGAGTGATTCAATGGTGAGAAGATGGGTCCGACAGTTTAATGAAGGACGTAATGAAGTGCATGATGAAGAACGAAGTGGGCGTCCATCTTTGATTACAGAAGAACTGGTTCACACGATTGATGAGAAGATCAAGGAAAACCGTAAGTTTACAATGAGTGCTCTCGCTATGGAATTCCCCCAAATCTCACGATCATTAATTCATGAAATTGTTACCGAAAAACTGAAATTTCGAAAACTTTGCTCAGGTTGGGTACCGAAAATTCTTACTGAGCAACACAAAACACAACGAATGGGTAGTGCACTTCAGTTTTTGAACCGTTATGATGAAGGCGGTAAAGATTTTCTATCACAGATAGTCACAGGAGATGAAACTTGGGTTTCTTATGACACCCCAGAAACTAAGCGGCAATCAATGGAATGGAGGCACACTTCATCCCCAGCAAAGGTTAAGCCGAAACAAATCTTGACACCTCGAAAAATCATGTGCACAGTGTTTTGGGACAGGAAAGGCATCTTACTGACTGATTTCTTACCGCGAGGTCAAACAATCAATGCAGAAGTTTACTGCGAGACACTGAGGAAATTGCGCCGCGCAATACAGAATAAGCGCCGAGGATTTCTGTCCAAAGGTGTTGTTTTTCTTCACGACCACACACTGTAAATGTGACGAAAAACCTCATACAGGGATTTGGCTGGGACGTGTTTGACCATCCTCCGTACAGACCTGACCTCGCTCCTAGCGACTTTCATCTGTTCTTACATCTGAAGTCTTTCCTTGGTGGTCAACACTTCAACGATGACGAAGAGCTGAAAGAAAATGATCCAAATGGTGGAAGACACAGGCGGCAACCTTCTATGAAGAAGGCATAGAAAAACTTGTGCCACGCTATGACAAATGCCTGCAAAATTTCGGCAGTTATGTAGAAAAGTAGTTTAAGAGTTGTAGATTTTAGTGCAATAAATATTTTTTCTGTATCTGTAGACAAATTATTTTTATTACCAAACGGAACTTACTTTCTGGACGTACCTCGTATATTTAAAAAAAAAATCGGAAACATAACTTATTCACTATAAGGTGAAAACTTTTGTTAAAACAAACAACATTTTAAATTTAAAGAAAGGAAAATTTTACAAATTAAGAAAACTCCCTTTAAAAAAGGCACAACAATTACAATGAGTGAAAAACACAGACATTTAGGCTGTCATACGTTTGTGCATGAATAAAAAATAGCTTAAAAGGCTGAAGGCCTACTAAAAAGTGAATTTTTTATTTTACGTTATACATAAATCTCTTAAATAATAATAAAAAATAGATCTTACGACAAAATACACAAATAACTAACAACAAATAAACAAGTACAGGATGGCAAAAAAAGTTAGCAGGTTAGTGAATTTAGAAAAAAAAGCAAAGAGACGATCAGAATTTCACAGAATCCTTCTGGCTGAAATAAAAATCAGAAGAGCAAGTTACTTTTGTCCCCTTCCTTTTCCTCCCATTATCACCACAGCAGATTAAAGTTTCAAAGGGAAAACAAAGACTAGTTTTTCTTTCTTTTTTTTTATTGAAGAGATAGTCTGTCCAGGCCCAAAAAAACAGCCAGAAAAAAGAACAGGGTCACTGGCAAATAGTAGTCTTCCCAAAAAAAAGTAGAAGCAACAAGAAGTTGGGGGTAAGGTGATGGCCAGCTCAGGGCTGGTGAAGAGGTCAGAAGCCAAGCCACCACAAAATCAAAAGAATTCAGGTGATATGGTCTGTCTCCAACTAAGAACCTGGAGCTGAAACAATTTTTTTATGCTACCCCGACATCTTGACACAGCAGAAGGCAAGCGGAAAAATGGCAAGGCAATCGAAAAGACCAACAGGAACAAGAACACAGAGTAGCTAACAGCACCAAAGACCTCAGACACAAAACAAAGACACACACACACACACACTAACAACGTAGTACAATAAAATGTGCCACGGAATAACCTGCCATCCCAAAATACGTTGAAGACCAAGTCACATGAGACCCCCTTCCAGTACTAGCTCCACATAGACCATAATCTTGCTTGGAATCCCAAAACAAGGGGAAACAAAGAAACCCCTTGGAGAGCCCCTTAGGGCTTGTATGAGAAAGACAAAGGGATAAATCTAAACCCACACCTGGAAAGGATTATACCTACGATCCTCTTGTACCCCCGACTGTAACTCCTCATACTATCCAGACCAAACAGGGTTATATCTGGCAGCCTCACATTTCATCTTCACATCAGAGGTACCAGGTGATGGTAGAAGAACACCAAGACTCCAAAGATTGGACAAAGAGTTGTATGGAGCAAACCCATGAAGAAGCTCAAAAAGCACAGCACCTTGACTCTCATGTTTAGCGGTGTTGAAAGTCAACTGGAGCCAACAAAGCCTTTCATCCCAAGTGCTCTGCTTGACAGAATGGAAAGCAATGAGAGCAGCTCTGAGGTTGCAGTTGAACCTTGGCATGAGAAGGCTGTGGATAGTAAGGAGAGGTTTTATATGCTGGATGCCATACCCAAAACAGAAATGATATGAACTGAGACCTATTGTCAGAAACAATGGTGACGGGAATGCCAAAGCGCTGAAAAAGTTGGGACTTGAGTGCAGGGATGGTGAGCATAGCCGTAGCACTCAGAAGAGGAAAAGCCAACAGAACTAACAAAAGGCATGAACGCTAAAAAGCAGATAAGAGTTACCTGACTTGCTATGTGAGAAGGGACCTACATAGTCAATGAAGACCTTCTTGAAAGGCCACTTCAGATGACAACATCCCCAACTTAGCATTTTTATTAGATTTATTAAGACAGCAAAGGTGACGAGTCTGTCAACTCTCAGAAATGTCCCTGCTCATGCCTTTCCAGATCTTAGCAACCGTCTTTGAATCCCTAAATGTCCATCCACAGGAGAGGTGTGATAAACTGAAAGACTGCTGGCACCAGGATGGGTTCTCCTCCAAGGTGAGGCCGATAGTAGAGAATTCCTTATACAAAAAGTAGGGAGTGTGGGCACCACCTACATAGTTTGATACGGTCGGACCCAGAAGACCACGATAGTGATATGACTGGAACTGTCAGCCGCAGCACACGACCAGACTTTCCGATAGCCCCTAAAAAAGCAAAAAGGCACACCATGTTGCTGAGGTCCCTATAAACAGTTAAAAGTGAGGCGCTCACTTAACTATACAGGAATTAAGAACTCAAGAGCCTACAAGTGAAAGTCATCAAAGTTGCCTTGACGGGTCTCTTGAGAATGGCACTCATTGCATGTGACGGATGCTGGCTTCCCTGTTAGACCTGGTGGACGCATCCAGTCACAATGATGTCTTTGATATTGATGACATCATCCCCTAAATTTTACTACCAAAAGTAGACCCAGACAAGAGAGATGCTGCATTTCTTTCCGTTGCCTCAAATGACAAAATGGTTGATAACACCTTTTCAAAATTAAGGAATAGCTCTCTCAACAGTCTCTGCTTTGTAGATTCACTACAAATTCCATTCACTAGCCGGTCACTTAAATAGGCATTCCAGTTGGCACCAAATTCACAATGTGTTGGTAAATATTTTTAACTAACCTCTAATTGCATAATTGTTTCCATATAGCTGATTGCACAGGCTAAAATTGTTTATTTTTGCAGTAAAACTTGGTTAAGGAAAAAAAAATTATCATCATTAGCTTCACGAATTCATCTTATTGGGGTGGTGTTAATTTGAGGGATGATTGGGTGTACAAAGCTACCTCAACAATTTACATATTTTCATTACAAGAATGGTTAATAATATACTGACTTTAAGTTTTGACAACTTTTTTATA
Organism: Stictocephala bisonia; assembly: GCA_035578905.1. Taxonomy (NCBI): domain Eukaryota; kingdom Metazoa; phylum Arthropoda; class Insecta; order Hemiptera; family Membracidae; genus Stictocephala; species Stictocephala bisonia. The sequence goes on along the minus strand of JAQJVL010000204.1, from coordinate 1,041,932 downwards.
TTTGAGAATAGTTCAAAACACTTGGATTTGAACACAGGAATTTTGTTGTTTCTTGTGGCATCAAACTCACCAAAGTTTCCTATTAATCCAGACATTTTTGGTATACCACCAAATTAAAAAAAAAATCCCCCACATCACTTCTTCGACCCCCACAATCAGCATGAAAACTTAAAATGAGTTAGGTGTTCACAAGCCACAGTCACTGAAGTTCTTGAAGATCTGAGAACTGATTCTGAATACTATTATAACAAAGTATAAAAATTAAATAAAATATCTTAAACACAAAAATAGTTTAGCTGACCAACCGTTATCAAGACATCAGGATGTACACTTGGAATCTCAGCAGCCATCAAGTGACGGTCTTCTTGTCTCGAGAAGTCACCAGTGTAAAGGACCTTCAACAAATTTCCTAATCAGTCATATACAATATCTGCCCCTCATGAAGTTAGGCTTAAGTTTATGAAAAAACACCAAATTATATGGGTAAAGCTTTTTTTATAAACTCTCCCTTAAATACAAAAATTTAATTAACATAAACTTGTTTAGACACATTCTTAAACTTGTTGGAAAAAAATTACTATAGCATCAGTGAGTTGCTTGATTTTGCAAAGAATATGATAGTGTCTTGTGAATTATATTCAATATTTTTAGTAATATAGAGCAACAATGTTTATGTGGATTTTGGTCTCCAGTGTTAACAATATTATACCTTAATAGAATAGTCCTCTTCTAGGTTTTATTTGCGATGTATTTATTACCATTATTAATTTTGACAATGTCACCTGTTTTGTAGCTGTGCTACACATATAAAATGTTTATATGACAATAAAGAAATTTGATTTTGATTAGAATCTCATAGAAATTAGTAGTCAATTCAATGTTTACAAAAATTAAACATTTAAAATCAAGAATAAATATTTTGGATTCTGTAGATCCACTCCTTCACAAGGTGCAATATACACTTGTAATAGCCAATTTTTAAAATGTATTTTGGATATTACATACATTATTGAACCAAATACCTAAATACCAATTAAACTAGTATTACTTGCAGTAGTTACTACTGGGATAAGTGTCTGTATAGCAGACATTTTGTTTGTAACACAACAACTTTTCCTTTTTCTTTAATGTTACACTTTTATGTTTTACGGTTGATATACTTCAAAGATGTAATATTTGTTATAATTTACTGAAAAAAATTAAACTAATAATAATTTTAAAAAAGTCACTATGAAACTAGAAAAGTGTTTTTGAAGTTAATATACTTCAAAGATGTAACAGTTGTTATAATTTACTAAAATTAAAATAAAATTAATGATTTTCAAATAGTCACTGTGAACATGGATAAACATTAATTAATTAAAATGCTTGTGCCTTAAATTTTTTATTACAATTACAATGTTGCATGTTGACAATATACACAAATCTGTACCTTCCTTCAAAGTTATAAAGGATTTGGCATAAATGGCAACAAAGAATAGAATTTTTATTTTAGATTAAGGCTTTAAAATATCAAACCATTCCTATTTACAGCAAGCCTTTTTATATCATTACAATTAATTGCTATTACCTTGACTCCAGCAATCTCTATCATAAACATGGCAGCTCCCAAAACATGCCCAGCATTGTAAGCCCAAAATTTTACTCCTCCAATATCTTTTTCTTCATGAAAATTAATAGTTTCAATTTTATCCATGCTATTTTCCAGATCTGATTCTGAGTACAACATTTGGTCAGTAGCTATGTTACTGAAAGAAAAAGGAACTTTATTTCACTTTGAAAGCTAATCTAGTTTATTAAGAATGCACACTGTAGTGTAAACCACACCAAAACAGTCCGTGATAGCTGTGGAATGTGAAACTCCCCTCTACTTCTCGCCCAGCAATGTTGTCAAATATAAATTTGTTGAACATATTGATGATTTGTCTAAACTTGTGCAGTAAACAAACACAATCATTTGTTATCTATATACACATAAAAGCCAAATACCACTGACTGACTCACTTACCATGAAATCTCAAAAACCACCGATCGGATTTACACAAAATTTTAAAGAAAGTTGGCTTTAGTATCAAGGGACCCACTAAGAGAGGACTTTTCGAAATTCCATCTCTAAGGGGTACAAACAGCCCCTAAAAATTTCCTTTTTTCCATAAGGGGTTCCACATTGGGTTGATGTTAGTAAATTGATAAACATGTTTATTTTTTGACACTATCTTATTGATTAAGATTTTAATTAAGAGTTTAATTTTGTGATGCTAAACAAAAACAAATTAACACTTTTGAAATAGGCCAAGTAATGCCATTGGGTATTTATACTACTAAATAGGTAGCAATGCAAGTAACGTGATTGAGATACTGTAAATAAAATTAATATTGTGATTTTATAGTCAATAATCTACTTATTTATAGTCAAAAGTCACATGCAGAGGCCAAAGTGTATGGAGCGCAGCGAGAGTCGGTGCTTGCACGCTAGGAGTGTACAGGTGTCCTCTAGGTGTAAATAAATGTACATATTTTGGTTATGTATATTTTGTGATATAATTACGAATAAAAACAGCTATTTCACTTGATAGACAGTATACTTACTCTTTCTCCCATGGCCATCGATGCCCAAGAAGGGATTTGGCCTCACCAACAAGCTCTCTCCATCTTTCTCTGTTTTCTGCCTCCTCCATTGTGGTTCCAAGTACTGCGGTGTCTGTCTTAACCCCATCCCACCATCTTCTTTTTGGTCTACCTAGAGGTCTTCTTCCCACTGGTCTTCCCAATCCAGCTTCCTTCAGTAGCGTCCCTTGTTCTCTATGCCATACATGGCCTGCCCATCTCAATCTTCTTGATCTTGCGGTTGCTATTATGTCACAGTCATTGTACTGCTGTCTTATCTCTTGGTTATGCTTGCGCCTCCATTCTCCATTTTCCAATGTTGGACCAAATATTTTCCTTAGTACGCGATTTTCAAACACGATGAGTTTCTCTTCTTTTTTATTTAATATCCAGGTTTCTGCACCATATAAAAGTACTGGCCTTATTATAGTTTGATATATTCGTATTTTTGTTCGGTATGACAGTAACTTTGACGACAAGATCTTATTGCAAGCATACATGCATCTGTTGGCTAGGTTTATTCTGTTTACAATTTCTAATTCCTCACTATTCTTATTGGATATTGATAGACAGTATTAGTAGCATTAAATATTTTAATTAATATAATGCTGTAAAAATTACAGGATTAACACATACCATTAACCAGATTAACCGGAATGGGTTAGTAGGCCGGTTAAGTGTTGTGTGCCCATAGATTGGCTTAGGCGACTTGACAAGTGTCGTGTGTCTATGGATTCGTAGAAGGGTCAGTTTGATGTATACCCTACTTTAGCTTCTGGTGTGATCCACAGGCTACAGTCGTTAAAGGGAACATTGTACACTACAGATCCCATATTCCTTCAGGCTTGGCATTTACTATGATTCATCTTACTACCAGACTTATTTTAGCTATCATGTGTCGGATTGTAGCTCAAATGGAAGCAGCTATGAGAAAACGGCTATCATGATAAATGTTTGAGTTCTTTTGATTTTATTTTCTTTTTCTCTCTTTCTTTTGATTTTATTTTTATTTGGGGTATTTTATAGTCGGGTGTGAACCACCAGGATAGTACCTCACCAGCTGCCACTGTCCTGTCCTGTTAGTACCTCACCAGCTGCCACTGTCCTGTCCTGTTATTATTTTATAGTCGGGTGTGAACCACCAGGATAGTACCTCACCAGCTGCCACTGTCCTGTCCTGTTATTATTTTATAGTCGGGTGTGAACCACCAGGATAGTACCTCACCAGCTGCCACTGTCCTGTTATTATTTTATAGTCGGGTGTGAACCACCAGGATAGTACCTCACCAGCTGCCACTGTCCTGTCCTGTTATTATTTTATAGTCAGGTGTGAACCACCAGGATAGTACCTCACCAGCTGCCACTGTCCTGTCCTGTTATTATTTTATAGTCGGGTGTGAACCACCAGGATAGTACCTCACCAGCTGCCACTGTCCTGTCCTGTTATTATTTTATAGTCGGGTGTGAACCACCAGGATAGTACCTCACCAGCTGCCACTGTCCTGTCCTGTTATTATTTTATAGTCAGGTGTGAACCACCAGGATAGTACCTCACCAGCTGCCACTGTCCTGTCCTGTTATTATTTTATAGTCAGGTGTGAACCACCAGGATAGTACCTCACCAGCTGCCACTGTCCTGTCCTGTTATTATTTTATAGTCAGGTGTGAACCACCAGGATAGTACCTCACCAGCTGCCACTGTCCTGTCCTGTTATTATTTTATAGTCAGGTGTGAACCACCAGATTAGTACCTCACCAGCTGCCACTGTCCTGTCCTGTTATTATTTTATAGTCAGGTGTGAACCACCAGGTTAGTACCTCACCAGCTGCCACTGTCCTGTCCTGTTATTATTTTATAGTCAGGTGTGAACCACCAGGTTAGTACCTCACCAGCTGCCACTGTCCTGTCCTGTTATTATTTTATAGTCAGGTGTGAACCACCAGGTTAGTACCTCACCAGCTGCCACTGTCCTGTCCTGTTAGTACCTCACCAGCTGCCACTGTCCTGTCCTGTTATTATTTTATAGTCAGGTGTGAACCACCAGGATAGTACCTCACCAGCTGCCACTGTCCTGTCCTGTTATTATTTTATAGTCAGGTGTGAACCACCAGGATAGTACCTCACCAGCTGCCACTGTCCTGTCCTGTTATTATTTTATAGTCAGGTGTGAACCACCAGGATAGTACCTCACCAGCTGCCACTGTCCTGTCCTGTTATTATTTTATAGTCAGGTGTGAACCACCAGGATAGTACCTCACCAGCTGCCACTGTCCTGTCCTGTTATTATTTTTTTTATTAAATATACAAACATCAGACAAACTGATAACGAAGCGGGATACACCATACTATTGTAGGAAATGTCTTGTTTGTTTTCATGTCTTATTCATCCCAAAGTTTGGCTACACAATTTTAAATCACCCTGTATAAAAAATAACTCTTTTAAAGGCTTCATTGTTTGATTGTTAATTAAATATATGCCTTCATTTCAACAATACCTTCTTAGAGAAAACGTTACTTCATGAGACCTCACTTAACAAAACAATTTAAGATTGCAACGGTTCTGCTAACGGAGAGAATTCCCCTCTAGGTTTAAGTGAAAATATGCGTAGTACGCTGCCTAGCGTACTGGAATTATATGTGATCCTGTGGTTTGTTGGTGCAAAGGATAGGTTTTGGGGTCTTTTGAAGAAATTTTCTTACACTTTACCTTTGGTTCAATTAATGGCACACATAGGTTAACTTTTATATTTATATGTAGGTAATAATGTTAGTTTGTGGTTGAAAATATACCAATAGGCTAATATATTTATGTAAACTAGTTCTGTGCACTGGTAAATTTGTTCTACGTCCCAACGTTTTATTTAATTATTTTTTTAAATATCAGATAATTTTTTATGTTTTAAAAACATTTACAATGTCATGATAAAGTCATATTTTACCACTACCTTTTAGAGGTATTTAAATAGTATCATACACTTGTTTTGTAAACAAAATGCCAATTAAATTGACATTATTGTACATATGCGTACTTGTCGTAGATAAAACATGTGGTTGGGTGGTTCTCAGCAACGGTATAGGAACTACGCCTAAAATGTCATCGGACTATTTTGGTGCAGTTTAAACTAATAAAAGTTTTAACATATGAGACCCATCCCCCCACCAAAGCTGGAAAGCATGCCAACCGGGGGGATGGCTCAAAACAAGTCGAGCGATGGGATCACGGGTGGCAGTTGGAGGGTCAAAATAACACTCGGCAGCTGAGCAAAACTAATTTATTTCAAGAAACATCATTTAATAAATCAAAAACGGCAGAAGGCCACAATATTAATTCGCACTTCAATAAATAACCATTAACACTAAAATTAACAAGATAAGACACAAAAGCTACAAAAACAACAAATGCAACAAATACCAAAATTACCAATTAACAACTACATGGCCTATCTGCAGTTTAGCCGGAGACCCCCAAAACGTAAGATAAATTTAATGCCCACATAAAATTGAAAATTTAGAAAACTTCTGGCAAACAACAATTAAACCGGCAATTTAGCCCAAATCCCATAATTCCACCAGGCCAGGGAGTAAGCCGGAATCCCTGGGCAGCTCCGAATTAGAAGTTACGTAAAAGTACCATAATCCCCTTTTGGTGAAAGTTTAAAAATTAAATAATTTAAAAAAAAATATAACACGGTACCGTTCTATTATCCCCTGACATCAATAATACCAAACACGAAATAAATAAATAAATAACTAAATCACTAGGCCTAAAGCATAAAAATAAATAACAACACAATTTAACAATAGGGACCTAACAAATATAAACTCTAAAATATCTAACAACAAAATAAACTAATTAAACTAAATAACAAGAAATATAAATATAAATAAATATTAACATCCAAAAAGTTCCTTTTGTTTGTCTTTTAAGTTTTTTCCCCCTTTAAATAAAAAAAAACATATATAGGTCCCCATGGCTGTGTTGCCCACTTTGTCCCATCGGTTTTAGGCCTAGGCACAAATTAAACAGTTCCACAAACTTTTTTTCTTCTTTTATATTTCCTGTATTTCACTGTTTTTCTTGGTTTTTTTTTTTTATGTAAAAATTTCAACAGCCCCCAGCTCAGCCGCCGGGAAACAAAAACATGGAATACACTGACCTGAGGACAGAAGACTTATACCACACAGATGTAGAGCGGGTAATGGGCGACTCCAGGCTCCAACATGGTCCTCAGGCCAGGCTAGCAGTGCAGGATGGTCGGCAATCCCCGGACGGCAGGCCGAGGGTGAAACGTCCTACTCAAGGACCCTGGAGTTTTAGAGCTTCTAGCCTATCATCTCGTGACTAACGGCTGCTGACCAACCAACTCGAACTACTAGAACAATCTAGAAGATGGCCAACCTGACAGCCAAAGGCCGGAACACGGAACGAACGGAACTGGGCCAACGGCCACCAAAGTACGCAAAACGCAGGCCTGAGCGAATCTCAGGCAGCCCGGCAGACTACGATGAAAAAAAGAAATGTACCGGTCTAAAGACCAGGTACAACCTCCCTCTGCAAAAGTCAACACACCCAGGCAGGGGAGAAAACTCGGTACCTCAGGGAACCAAACAGAAGACGAAGAAGACCTCCGAAGAGTGGTGTTCCAAGGACGTCCAAGAGAAACTAAGAGGGGAAACCCCTCGAACAGGGAGCGAACTACCCTGACTGTCGGGCCCGACAAGAAAAGAGAGAAAGAAGACTCTCTCAGAACAGCCACCTAGGGCGCAGAGGTGATCAATCTCTTTGCCCCAAGAAACCCCCAGGAACACCAAATCCTGGATCAACCGTTCCCCGGAAAGCCTTAAGCTGGGACACATGGGCTTTCCTGAACACCCTGCCTGACTGGGGATCAACCAGCAGAGCAGTCACCGGTGACAAAAACCCGTCGATGCGGTGGGGACCAGACCACCGATAGCACAACTTTGCAGCTCTTCGTTCCGCGGCCGAACTGACCGGGTGAGCCTGACAAAGAACCAGATCTCCAACCTGAAAAGGGTTAGGAGTACGACCCTTATCATACCTCCTCCTCACTCTCTCTCTAGCACGTAGCAGGTTGCGCCGAGCAGCCCGCCACGTGGACACTACGTCAGTGGCACCTGGCGTAGGTAGAAGATCCTCTAGCCTCCACAAGTTGGACAAAGGGTTGTTAGGAGGGTAGCCATGTAGAATTTCGAAGGGAGTGGCATTGTGACTCTCATGCTTGGAAGAATTAAAAGCAAGCTGGAGCCAAGAGAGACTCTCATCCCAGGTGTTCTGCTTCTCAGCATGGAAGGTAATAAGGGCAGACCGAAGATTGCGGTTGAACCGCTCTGCATGAGAAGGCTGTGGGTAATAAGGAGAGGTAGTCACATGCCTGATACCATTGCCAAAACAGAACCTACGAAACTCGTGGGAGGTAAACTGGCTACCGTTGTCGGACACAAGAGTGGAAGGCACACCAAAGTGCTGGAAGAGTTGGGATTGGAGAGCACGGATGGTGAGCTTAGCCGTGGCACTCCGAAGTGGGAAAAGCCAAACGAACTTCGAGAAAGCATCCACACAAACAAGTAGGTAGGAGCTACCTGACTTGCTACGGGGAAAAGGACCCACGTAGTCGATGAACACCTTCTCAAAAGGACGCTCGGCCACCTCAGAAGATAACAACCCTAACCTTGCATTCTGACTAGGCTTGCTGAGAGAGCACAGGTGACAAGCCCGCACTCTGCCCGCAACATCCCGGTCCATGCCCTTCCAGATGAAGTACCTACGAATCTTAGCGATGGTCTTATGAATGCCAAGATGACCGCCCACAAGAGAAGAGTGATAATATTGAAAGACCATCGGTACTAGATGACTAGGCAGCACTACACGGGGTTCACCCCTCTGTCGAGGACGGCAACAGAGTACCCCTTTGGACAGAAAATAGGGAGGGTGGGCACCTCCCTCTTGAAGCTCACCTAAGATGACTGACAGCTCAGGATCTTTCTGCTGATGGGACAGTAGGTCGTCAAAAGCCAGAGGAAAATCCAGAAGAACAGCACCACACTGAGCAACAGCCTCAGTCGGTGGATCACTGGGTTCGTGGTACATGCGGGAAAGAGCATCCGCGATGACATTCTGGGTACCCCTAAGATGTTGGACTCGGAACTTAAAAGCAGAAATTTTGACCACCCAGCGACCAATTTTCCCGAGCTGTCGGGGATGGGCAAGAAGCCAAGACAGTGCCTGATTGTCCGTCTCCAGCAAGAATTCAGCGTGTTCCAAGAAACGCCGAAACTTGTCCGTACCAAAGACAACAGCCAGACACTCTAACTCATAGATGGAAGAAGCTTTCTGTTCCTGGTGAGACAACGTCCTCGAAGCAAAAGCGATGGGCTGCCTGACCCCATCAAACTCCTGAGAAAGAACAGCAGCAATGGCGGAGGAGGAGGCATCAGTCTGAAGAATAAATTCTCTGCTGAAATCAGGCATACGCAAGACAGGAGGTTGCATGATAGCCTCCTTGAGAGCATCAAAGGCAGTCTGCTGAGCTTGGCCCCACACAAAAGGGACACCCTTCTTTCGCAGCTCGTTCAACGGGGCAGCAAGCTCGGCCACGTTAGGGATGAAGCGACGGTAAAAATTCACCATCCCCACAAAACGGGCAATCCCCTTGGCATCTCTGGGAGGAGGAAAATCCCGAATGCCCTGGGTCCTCGCAGGATCTATGCAGACGCCTCGAGAAGAGATAAGATGACCCAGAAAAGAAATCTCAGGACGAGCAAAAGTGACTTTCTCTGGATTGACGGTAAGGCCAGCTGATTTGAGGCGACTAAGAACTTCCTCCAGATGTTGCATGTGTTCCCCGAAAGTCTCACTGTAGACAAGAAGATCGTCCAGGTAATTGAAGACAAACTTGAACTTCACATCATGGAAGATGGAATCAAGCAGACGAGTAAGAGTCTGGGCACCCACAGCAAGACCCATAGGAACCCTAGTGAACTGGTAAAGATTCCAGGGAACACAGAAGCTAGTCATAGGCCGTGATTCCTTCTTCAATGGAATCTGATGGTAGGCCTGGTTCAAATCAAACACACTGAAAAACTTAGCCTTACCGAACCAATCAAACGCAGAATGCAAATCAGGCAGAGGTACCGAGTCAATAGCGACCTTAGCGTTGAGCCTCCGATAATCCTTCACAAGCCTAGACTTACCATTAGGCTTGGGCACAAGAAAAGCTGGACTGGCATAAGCAGAACGAGACGGTTCAATCACACCCTTGCTCAGAAGATCTTCAATCATAGCCCTCATAACCTCCATCTTTGGGGGAGCAAGTTTGTACGGATGACTTCTAACTGGCTGAGAATCGGTGAGGTGGATCTCATACTCCAGAAGAGAAGTGACCCCAAGCTCAGGTGTAAGCACATCAGGAAACCGCAAACACAGCCTCCTAATGGCCTCCGCCTGCTCAGGGGGGAGATGACCAACCGGATCCACCTTGGGTTGTTCGGGCTCACAACCCACCTCTCTGACTGCAGGAGGGCAGTCAGAATCACCTACTAGAGGCACCAAAACTCGCCGATTGAACTTGAAAAACATCTGGCACTTCTGGAGGTCAAGCACCATACCACTCTTAGAGATAAAGTCTGCCCCTAGGATACAAGAAACCGCCAGGTCCTTGGCAACAAGAAAACCCCACCTCCAGGAAAATCCTTCAATTTTAAAATGTTAAACGCCTTAAGAAGTATGGGTAGAGGAGTTTGGGATGCCGTCCAGCAAGTAACAGAAGAAGGCTCGGTGTGCCTGACAAGTCCTAAGGCGTCAAGGGACTCAAAAAGAGAAAGGCTGATGATACAGCATGCCGAACCAGAATCAAGAAGGGCTCGACACACCGTACCACCAAAAGATACAAAAACGCCAGGACACACCGAGGTGACCGCACTAAGTCCCAGGGAAGCCATGCCAGCAAGGCCCGAAAAATCCCCGACACTCCTGCTATGGGCACGTGTCAAAGGCAAATAGCCACGGTCACTCGCAACAACGCGGGGAGCTACTGTGGAGGCAACCCCCCGCGCTGAGCGTTTCCCGCCCCACGACCTCGAGCACGTGGACAGTCACGTCGAATGTGACCAGGTTGGCCACAAGCAAAACACACAACAGGAGGCCGAGAACCACGACCCCCCACTGGCTGACTCACGCCTACAGACATAGCCGGTCGACGGGTGGGGAGAGCATGATGACTCTCAGAATCCCTCCTTTGCTGGTCTGAGAACTGCACGCTGCGCGAAACAATGCACAGCTGATGCAGCTCCCGAAAAGTCGAAGGAACACCAGCAAAAACCAATCTGCACCGTTCTTCAGGAGAAATGCCATCCAGGATGACACGAACGGTGTCAGCTTCAGAAAGGGGGAGGCGCGACGCTTGACGAGCTTCCTTGACTGAAGAGACATAGGCTGCCAGAGACTCGCCCCTACCCTGCGACCGATAAAATCTGTCCATGACCATCCTCTCCCTGAGTCGAATGGGAAGAAACGATGACAGCAACTCTCGATGGAACGAGTCCACCGAGGCATCACTGGCCAAGACAGAACTCAGCAACTCCCCAACGGGACCTCTGCAATACGGGAAAATCAGACGAAGCAAGTCCCCAGCCTGCATGCCGGGCATCTCACTAAGTCTGAGAAAGGCCACCAGAAACTTAAGAAGCTCCTCAGGATCCATCCCATCGATCACAGGGAGATTCTGGATCATGGGCGTGAGAGGGTTAGGTAGCTTGTGGTAGCTCAGCTGCAGAGGAGCAGGCGAACACAAAGAAGCAGTAGGAACGGCAGCTGGAGCCGAACCACAAGCGACCTCAACAGAAACGCCTGCAGGCTCAGAAGGAACCTCAGGCACAGTGAGAGCCGTTGTCTCAGCCTGCGGCCTCGACACGTTAGGCGACAGTGCGAAAATAGGCCGCTGACCCAGACCCGTAGGAGTCGTGGAACCGGAGAGTGCCTGAAAAATCTCATCCAGCCTAGACACACTCTCCAAGATCCACGCCCTATCCGACGGTTCCAACCCCGGTGCCCGGTTGACCAGCCTTAAACGGGCAAGCAGATGCCCCAAACGTGCAAGGCGGCAGGCCCGGTCACGACCTACTGGAGGTTCAAACTGCAGATCTTCCAAAACTCCTTCCCAATCTTCCACCTTGCGCTTACAAACAGCCAACTCATCCCCAACCTCCAGTAGATCAGACCAATCCACCGCCGTACCCGCGGACAACTGCTCCCGCAGCACCCTCCGGAGATTCAGAACATCACCCTCCGGAGTCACACCACGCGACCTCAACTCAAATATCAACTCCTCCTTCACCAGGAGCGCAACATTCTGCAGATAGGCCATCTCTAACGCAACAATTCTCAACAATATACACAAAAAAACGACAACTCCAGGGTCCAAGACGAACGAAACCCTCAGCCTACCAAGCCACTGCCGACCACTCCAATCCACCTATGAAAACCATTCAACAAAGTAACCAAGCGGATTGCCTAGTTTTTTTTTTTTTTTTTTTTTTTTTTTTATATATAAGTTAAATTGTTTATTTGGTTTTTTAATTGTTTTTCTTTTTAAATAATTATTTTTTTTTTTTTTTTTTTTTTTTTTTTATGTAATACCAAGACACCTTGACGGTAGGTCGGCCAACCATGACCTACTAACAGACAAACACCCACCGTCAACAACCAAGAAAGAAGCAATTTTTTTTTTTTTTTTTTTTTTTTTTTTTTTATATATATAAGTTAAATTGTTTATTTGGTTTTTTAATTGTTTTTCTTTTTAAATAATTATTTTTTTTTTTTTTTTTTTTTTTTTTTTTTATGTAATACCAAGACACCTTGACGGTAGGTCGGCCAACCATGACCTACTAACAGACAAACAACCACCGTCAACAACCAAGAAAGAAGCATTTTTTTTTTTTTTTTTTTTTTTTTTTTTTTTTTTTTTTTAGGCAACCACGCTCTGCTACCAATTGAGACCCATCCCCCCACCAAAGCTGGAAAGCGTGCCAACCGGGGGGATGGCTCAAAACAAGTCGAGCGATGGGATCACGGGTGGCAGTTGGAGGGTCAAAATAACACTCGGCAGCTGAGCAAAACTAATTTATTTCAAGAAACATCATTTAATAAATCAAAAACGGCAGAAGGCCACAATATTAATTCGCAGTTAAATAAATTACCATAAACACTAAAATTAACAAGATAAGACACAAAAGCTACAAAAACAACAAACGCAACAAATACCAAAATTACCAATTAACAACTACATGGCCTATCTGCAGTTTAGCCGGAGACCCCCAAAACGTAAGATAAATTTAATGCCCACATAAAATTGAAAATTTAGAAAACTTCTGGCAAACAACAATTAAACCGGCAATTTAGCCCAAATCCCATAATTCCACCGGGCCAGGGAGTAAGCCGGAATCCCTGGGCAGCTCCGAATTAGAAGTTACGTAAAAGTACCATAATCCCCTTTTGGTGAAAGTTTAAAAATTAAATAATTTAAAAGAAAATATAACACGGTACCGTTCTATTATCCCCTGACATCAATAATACCAAACACGAAATAAATAAATAAATAACTAAATCACTAGGCCTAAAGCATAAAAATAAATAACAACACAATTTAACAATAGGGACCTAACAAATATAAACTCTAAAATATCTAACAACAAAATAAACTAATTAAACTAAATAACAAGAAATATAAATATAAATAAATATTAACATCCAAAAAGTTCCTTTTGTTTGTCTTTTAAGTTTTTTTCCCCTTTAAATAAAAAAAAACATATATAGGTCCCCATGGCTGTGTTGCCCACTTTGTCCCATCAGTTTTAGGCCTAGGCACAAATTAAACAGTTCCACAAACTTTTTTTCTTCTTTTATATTTCCTGTATTTCACTGTTTTTCTTGGTTTTTTTTTTTTTATGTAAAAATTTCAACAGCCCCCAGCTCAGCCGCCGGGAAACAAAAACATGGAATACACTGACCTGAGGACAGAAGACTTATACCACACAGATGTAGAGCGGGTAATGGGCGACTCCAGGCTCCAACATGGTCCTCAGGCCAGGCTAGCAGTGCAGGATGGTCGGCAATCCCCGGACGGCAGGCCGAGGGTGAAACGTCCTACTCAAGGACCCTGGAGTTTTAGAGCTTCTAGCCTATCATCTCGTGACTAACGGCTGCTGACCAACCAACTCGAACTACTAGAACAATCTAGAAGATGGCCAACCTGACAGCCAAAGGCCGGAACACGGAACGAACGGAACTGGGCCAACGGCCACCAAAGTACGCAAAACGCAGGCCTGAGCGAATCTCAGGCAGCCCGGCAGACTACGATGAAAAAAAGAAATGTACCGGTCTAAAGACCCGGTACACATACCACAAATAATAAATTAACTCTTTGACTCCTAAAAGTCAATATTTTCTGCTTTACATTAATCTCTAAAACCGTCGTGGGTCAAAAAACTGCTATTCTATTTGTGCTTAAAACCATTGAAGACTGAAATAATCTGCTTGCTATTTTGAACTAAAACTGCCACATGCCATAAATATCGGCTTTAAATACTTTTCCCCCCATTACATCTGAGAATAATTATATTTACTTTATATTTCATTACAAAATAGCAGTTTGCTATACAGGGTGTTGTTTTAAGTTTGCCACCATTGGGATCTTTTAAACCTGCAGAGATACAACAAACTTTAAATGAGGAACTTCACCTCATTTTCTATGCTCTTTCCAATTACGTAGGTCAAATTTTAAAATTCGGTCGCCATTTTCCAATATGGCAGCCAACTTTGAAATTTCTTATGGGAACCCCTATTTTTTATGATTTTAGGTTTTACTAGTGATTCTAAGAATGTTTTATTCTTGGTATTTTTTTATATACTTAACCATTTCGTCACTAGGAGCACTGAAAGTTTCAGAAATCCTTATTTCAACAATTTATTAAAGAGACGTGTTCTGCCATCAGCTAACTTATAATGCATTATTTTTATTCAGTTGAATTTTGAAGAGCTCAATACATATTTTATACAATAATATTACAATCACTCAGTTCAAATTTTTAAATTCGGTCGCCATTTTCCAATTAGCGGGCAACTTTGAAATTATCAATAAGTACAATAGGCATGAAGTATGGGAAGGCCTGTAAGAGCGATGCCAGTGGGGACCTCGTGTGCCCTGGTACCTCCAAGGTTGCTGGTAAGGTCTTACGGGAACCCTGAAAAATGACGGCTAACGGGGCTCTGGTGAAGCTGTGTTAGGCCCAGCAAGCCAACAGTGGATTTTCAAATGCTTTCAAGAATAAAAATAGGCCCCGGAATGATGGGAAAAATGGAACGGACCGGAAAAGTTTAAGGTTACGATTCGGAACATTGAATATACTTACGCTAACGAATAAGATAGAAGAATTAGTAGATGTAATGAAGGATAGGAGTTTAGATGTGCTTGGTTTGAGTGAAACAAAGTGGAGAGGATGTGGGGAGAAGGAATTACGTGATGGATACAAACTTTTTTGGAGTGGAAATAGGAGAGGAAGGAATGGTGTTGCATTCATAGGAAATAAGAAAATTAAGGAAAGAATTGAGGAGGTGAAGTATGTATCAGATAGATTGATCAGTATGACAATTAAAATGAAGACAGAGAAGTGTGTTATAATGCAAGTGTATGCACCACAAGTGGGATGCACAGACCAAGAGAAAGAGGATTTTGAGGCGGAATTAGAAGAGCATTTAGAAAATGTTAACATCTTAATGGGAGATCTAAATGCTAAAGTGGGTAGGGATAGGAGAGGATATGAAGAGGTGTTGGGGGCTTTTGGATATGGACCACGGAATGGAGAAGGCGAACGGTTGTTGGACTTGTGTACAAGAAATGGTTTAGCGATAGGGAACAGTAGATTCCAAAAAAGAGAGAGTCATGTTGTCACAAGATATAGCTGGGATGGAAATCAGAAAAGTGTCATTGATTACGTGATTGTAGATAAGCTTTGGGGAGGAAAGTTGACCGATGTAAAAGTGATACCAAGCGTAAACATGGAAGGAGATCACAGATTGTTAGTAGGAACCTTCAAATGGGTTAGTAGTTCAAAGGAGTTAAAAGGCGGAATTACTAGGATAAAAGTCTGGAAGTTACAACAGAAAGAAGAGTTAGAGAAATTTCAAGTGTTGGTAGGAAAGAAATTACCAAAAAATGAAACTGGTAACGTTGAAGCAGAATGGGACAATTTAAAAAAGGTATTGGTGGGATCAACTGAAGAAGTGTGTGGAAGAACAAGGGGTAAGAAGAAAGGAAAGACAACAGACTGGTGGAATAAAAGAACAATAGAGGCGGTAAGAGAAAAGAATGTAGCATTTAGGAAATGGTGGAAGAGTAGGAATCAAGAGGACAAACAGTCATATAATGAAAAGAGGCGTGAATGTAGCAAGATTATTAAAGAAGAGAAAAGGAAGTCGTGGGAATGGTTTACTAACAAACTAGAAACAGATATGGAAAGTAATAAAAATATGTTTTATAAAATGATGAAAAACAAGAAGAGATCGACAGAAAGTCCGAAACACATAGAAGACGAAAATGGAAGGCTAATTGAAAATGGAGAGGATATTAGAAAATTATGGAGAGACTACTTTGAAGATCTATTAAATTCGAGACTAAGAAGAGATGAGAGAGAGGAATTACGAAACGATAGCAAATTGTTGGAATTAGGAGAGATGACATGGGATGAGATCGAAAATGCAGTGAAGGGGATGAAGAATAATAAATCAGCCGGACCAGATGAAGTCACAGTTGATATGATTAAAGCATTAGGCCCTATAGGGTTACATTGGTTGAAAAGGTTATTTATGTGTGTTTTGAAGGAGGGTAGAATGCCAGAAGAGTGGGGAAGAGGAGACATAGTGACTTTGTTTAAGAAAGGTAGTAGGAAGAGATGTAAAAACTATAGAGGGATAACATTAATGTGTCAAGTGGCAAAGATTTTTGAAAAGGTGATTTTAAATAGAGTAGGAAATTACATTGAAGATCAGTTAAGCGAGGAACAGCATGGTTTTCGGAGAAATAGAAGTACAGTGGATTTAATTTTTGCAGTAAGACAGATAATAGAAAAGCATTGGGAATTTGATCAGAAAATAATTTGTGTTTTTATAGATATTGAAAAGGCATATGACTCAGTAAAAAGAAGTGCCATTTGGAATAGCTTAAGATGCATTGGTCTGGAAGAAAAGTACATTGAATGGATAAAGGAATTGTATAGAATCCACAAATGTCGAGTTAGGACGGTTGCAGGGTATACCAGATGGTTTGATATAAGGAAAGGACTGAAACAGGGAAGCGTTTTGTCACCAGTATTGTTTAATGTGGTAATGGAGATAATGTGGAGAGAAATTAAAGATGTTAGAGGAAATGTGGGAACTATGATGTTTGCGGATGACGTAATGTTATGGGGAAGAAATGAAGAAGAGTTACAAAGACAATTGGATAAATGGACAGAGGTTATGAGAGTGAGAGGACTACGAATAAGTAAGGAAAAGAGTGAAGTGATGGTGATTGGAAGAGATGGGGAGCTGGAAAGACCTTTAAAAGTAGAAGGGAAGCCGCTTAAGTTGGTCGAAAATTTTACATATTTAGGTACGGTGTTTTCAAATGATGGAAGAATGGCGCAAGAGGTGACGGCGAGACTGGGGAAAGGGGCAGGATTTTACCAAAGTATTAGACATCTAGTATGGGATAAGGATATACCAAAGAAAGCTAAAGTTACCATGTACAAAACGTACTATACACCGATAGTTACCTATGGTGCAGAAGTTTGGAATATAACGGAGAGGGAATGGAGTAGGGTGCAGGCAGGGGAAATGAAGTTTATAAGAGGGATTAAAGGTAAAACAAGATTAGACAGAATGAGAAATGAAGAGCTGAGAAGAGGAATAGTTGAAGAAAGTTTGAGAGAAAAAGTAGAGAAGTCGAGATTGAGATGGTTCGGCCACGTAAAAAGAATGGAAGATGTAAGAATCCCGAGAAGGATGAGTGAAATCCAAATGAATGGAAGAAGACCTAGAGGAGGACCCAGAAGAAGGTGGATCGACGAGGTGAAACGGGATGTGGAAGCAAGAGGTATACAATGGGGGTATGTGGAGGAAGAAGAATTGTGGAGGGACAGAAGAAGATGAAGAGGCCTAGTGAATACCCAGACCCGAAGATAATCGGAACGGGACAGGATATGTTTGTATGTATGTACTGTAGGCTATGAGTCAAACTTGCAGACCGACTTGTATTACCAGTATGGCCAAGTGTCACAATACCTGATCAAGTTTCTCGGTGAGAAAGAGATCAAATAGCTGCAAAGCCATATTAATTCTGTACTCTCGTCAAGAAAATTTGTTACTATACAAAATAACTGACAAAAATTGTGTTGTGCCTTTTATATAAATTTGTCTTGTATGTGTTTAAATTAAATTAAGTGTGAAAATCAGTAAATACACTTTCCATGAAGTCAAAACCTTCTTCTTCACAATGATACATGTTATTTACTAAACACAAGAACCGACACATTACATTTTTCAAAAACCTTTTCAACCAACAATTTCCATTACATTACACGTGTCTTAAAATACCCTAATGTTTTTAATAAAAACACTTACAATTCAATATTCAATACTGTATAAAATATTAGCCACTTTGAGTATACACTGTTCATTTCTCAAAAAACTCCTGTATTCAGATTCTTACTAAAAGTTATATGACATTGCAGTTTGTATAAATTTCATTTTTATTGAGCAAAGTAATTTTGCCTTATGATCACACAGCTCATTGCAGACATACATTGTCGTAAGTCCATTCTTTGTTATTTTTATTTAAGAATTTTCTTGATTTTATCATCAAACTGCTTTATATTGATAAAATAACTCTACACACTGGCTAATGTAGGTTAATTTCTTTCTTTACTAAAAAATTAATTTGTTAGTATTCGATTCCCCAAGAGTTTGAGGGAAAGAACCTGTCTGTGAAATATATGTTTACTTTCCTATTGACTTGGTAAAAACTACAGAAGTAAAATACAGATATTTCACGCCAATTTTGCAATATATATTTAATTAATGACATTATTTACATAGGCCTATAGTAACAATTCTAATAATAGTTTATAAAATATACCTGACTTTGATGTAATCAGAGAGAAGCCATCTGTAAATCGCTTTGGTAGCATGAGTCATGAGACATCTGCCTTTAAAGCTGGTTTTCATGAGGAACCAAGGTAAAGCACCACAATGATCCAAATGGAAACTAAAATTTTAACATAAAAGAATTCATTAAAATCTATATCTACATCACCGTTTCCCTCATATTGCACAAACCCAAACCGTTTTTTTATCAAAAGAAATTCTAAAGAACGTAACTTATAGAAAATCACTGTAAATAATCAAAACCCACATAATTACTTTCACAAATTTTTGATTGAATGTACAGATTTATACCAGAAATATAGAAAGTAAAAAGCAAAAATTATAGTGATTGGAACAAGAAAATTAGTGCATACAACAAACCGACCAAGATACTGAAAGAAGTTGAACTACATGTAGGCCGGAAAATGGAATTACAAAAATTAACAATGTTCGCAGTGCATATAGAACAAAGCTGACAAAAGTACATTTATCTAAGCAATCTGGGGCTGTAAGTGATGAAATCTTCAAGCCAACTCTATGTCATCTTTCAGTCCTTCCATTAAATCACCAGCTCAACAATGTATATACAGGTAAATGCTTGTGTGCCATTAAGTACAAGTTGCACAGATGTGTGTACAGTCTGAGCATGTAAAGCAGCTTTAGGAAAGGATATTTTTGGAAGGACTTATAGCTGCACAATCATGACCTTCTCAATATTAGGAAAGACGATAATATATTTGAGTAGTGGTACAATTTTTTTTAGAAGTCTAAGGTGCATGATCTGGTAAGTAAATTTAAAACTTATCAATATCAAAATAGCTTTTTAAAAGGATTCACTTATGTTTGACCTTGAAAGTAACGGTGCTTAGTAATGAAAAATCAGGATTAGTTTATAACAAAGACTTTTTTGCAGTTGCTCTTACCATAATAATTCGTGTTTTACTGTATAAACAATCATTTATTTACAGCAATTTAAGGTATATACAAGCCGTATTTTTAAAGTAAGTACCGTTTTGTAATCCCGCCAGTTTAGCTCTATGTCGGCGTTTGCTGCATGCACGTTGTGTAGGCAAGCCATAGCCATTGTTACGGATCAATTTGACAGTATTTAAGGTTGATTACAAGTGTTTTGCTTCCTCTGATTGAAAATGCCACTGACTGTAAAGTATGCAGTGTGATAAGTTTTCATAATTCTAAAGATGTGAAAGTAGCTGACATTCATTGTGAGACCTGTGATGATTATGGAGAGAACAGAATAAGTGATGGGATGGTATGGGAATTGGTGAGAGCTTTTTAAGATGTCCGTACGTTTGTGCATTATAAGAAAATAAGAGGACAATCTTCACTCATTACTGATGACTTGGTGCAAAACGTTGATAAAAAAGCTTTGCAACTTCATCATTATGTAGTAATTGTCCTCAAGTGCCAAGAAGGATTATGAAATTGTTAAGGAACGTTAGTACTGAGAATTGCAATATTCCTGGATACAGACTTGTTGATTTCATTGGGCATAGGGTGTAGGTATTGCAACTTACGTTAAGAATGTCATGGGCAATGTGTTAATCACCCATAAGAGCTCTGAGTGTGACATTTTTGTCTTGGCAATCCAAGTGTTAGGAACTGCAATAGTAAATGTTTTGAATCCTCCCAAAATGGATAGGATTTTGCCAAGTTTTGAACACCCTGTACTCTATGTGTTGGACTTCAACAGTCACCATAGCCAATGAGGTTACAACACTGAAGATGAGAATGGCAGAAAGCTTGCTGACTGGGCTGAAATGAACAACATTCAGCTCGTTGGTGTCGAGTAACCTTCCCCGACTTAAGCTTCTGCTTATGTGAACCATCATCAAGCCCAAAATCCATTAAGAAAGTTCTTGATGTTTTTCCGCACTCTCAACATAGGCCAGCGCTGGTTTCATTGGGATCCAAATTCCCATAATTCGATCTTTTCGAAGGCCTACATGGAATTTTAATAAAGTACACTGTGCTGCCTTTACCACCAGGCTTGATGATAGCATCAGGTTCATTCCTCCTACAATAAGAAATTACAATAGTTTCACAAGTGTAAAAAACTAAAATTATTTTCCATGCAAACATCCAATCTCACATAAGCTATGGAATTTTAGTTTATGGAGGATTTTCATCTCGAAATCTAAATAGAATATTAGGCGTACAAAAAACTATAAGAATAATTTTAAATAAAAATTGTCATGAATCTAGTTTGGCAAAAAAATAAAATTTACTAGTTTGAGAATATTAACAGTTTGGAGCTTGTATATGTTGAACTCTGTAATGTACGTTAAAAACCATGAAAATCAGATTAATGAAAACTGTGATTCCCACAGGTATTATGCCAAATGGAAACATAACAAGACTCTACCAAAACATAATGTAGAATTTTACACACAAAAAAACAACATGTATGGGTGCTAAGTTCCTCAATATTTTGCCGGATCACATTAAAAATATAAGAAATGACATCAAATTTTAAAAAGAACTGAGACTTTCTAATTAAAAAAGCATTCTATACCTTAAATGAAATTTTTACTAAACAATAATTATGTAAGAATGCTGTGAATGTCACTGGGCACTATATCTAGCTTTTCTAGGATTATATTATAGTTTTTAGCTAGTTTTGACAATATTCTTTGTACAAACTTGATTTGTACTATCTTTGAATAAAGATTGATTTGATTAAGTCTCACTTTGTCCATTGCTAAAGCTTGCATAGCGAGAGGATACAGAAAGGAGTATACACCAGGTTGGAGAAAGGAACCAGATGATGCGACGGCTCTCAGAGGCGTTTTAACAGTTTTTTAAGTTATACGGACTGAATTTCATGGAATGAAAAGACCCTAAGCTAACCCAGGAGGATTACTGCGCCAATTTACAAGAAGCCACGCCAGCTTTGACAATCTACATGGATAGGCTTCCACGGTCGTCACTATCACTAACAAATTCTAGGTCTTCGGGGTTCGACCGTGTCAATTGCTATGTACAAACATTGCCGACGTTTCGGCCACATTGCAGTAGGCCATCCTCAGGGCGAGACGATCACAGTCACAGAATTTGACTGGCAGGTACGGGCCAGGCTCGTAGGTTATATACCAGAACACCCCCACCACCACCAGGCGGGTATATAACCTACGAGCCCGGCCCGTACCTGCCAGTCAAATTCTGTGACTGTGATCGTCTCGCCCTGAGGATCGCCTACTGCAATGTGGCCGAAACGTCGGCAATGTTTGTACATAGCCAATTGACGCGGTCGAACCCCGAAGACCTAGAATTTGTTAGCTTTGACAATT
Source organism: Stictocephala bisonia (assembly GCA_035578905.1). NCBI lineage: Eukaryota > Metazoa > Arthropoda > Insecta > Hemiptera > Membracidae > Stictocephala > Stictocephala bisonia. The sequence continues at coordinate 1,019,821 of JAQJVL010000204.1, read as the reverse complement.
TCAATTAATAATTTATCAATTATAGCCCGGCTCTGCATGTCTGTTTCAATATAGATTTTTACTTTTCACTCTTCATGATGGCGTCTTCTCTGGAACCAGGATCACACAGGGTTGATGAGTTCCTTGGGATGGCAGCGACAGACTGGCCGACCGGTCTGCCTTCCACCAAACGGTTCACTTTCCGTCCCACCATGCCTTGCGCCTAAAAAATCATGGCGTATCATTGGCCAGACAGCGTTGCCGGTTTACCATTCGGCGAGACCTGAATTAGACGCTTATAGGTCTAATATGGTGGGAATTCAAATGATGTAATTGTCGGTGCGATTGGCCACCGCCCATCACATCCTCCCATCCTTGCGGAAAAGAATAAGTCAGATGGAAGGAAGTCTCACTCATGTTTACACACCCCTTTCTCTTCATCACTCTTTACACCTCTCCTCGACTATGGCGCTATATATGTATAAAATAATCTGTACGTGGATAGTGTGTGTACTCTATGAGACAGTGCCGGGTTGCCCCAGTGAAACCCTATAACCAAGCTAACCACTTAGGAACAAACAATATCAATAAACAACATTGTAAATCAAATACAAGAGAATAGCAGCAATAATAACACAAAATATTCTACAAAGAGAAATATATTTCCTAACAAATCCCACCACCCTAGATTGTATATGCTTGACAATGATTTTTTGTTTGTTTTTTTTATAGCTCATGGGGATAAATGCTTCCCAGAACTGCAATCCGAGTGCAGAACCAACAGCCAGTTAATTCTGAGGCCAGCACAGAGTTTGTGAGCAAGAATATTAATAATAGGCCCTATACGAAGCAGGGTTCGTGGCCGAACTTTGCTTGTTGTAAATGGATGGTGGGGAATATACCTGAGGGGACCTCATGGAGTTGTCGTGTTTTGTTAGTAATTTTATAGGCTCTATATAAAGAAATAAAAGGTGATAAATTTGACGACCTCATGATCCTGTGGACATTATTTAACTGCCAAGGGCCAATGAGATCGGCTTCGTACTTAGTATCCAAAATCACCAAAGGATGACTACATCGGCTCACCACTTCGTAGCCAGAACCGCTGAGGGCCGATCTCAGCGCCACGCACTGTCGGACCAAAACCGCTGTGAGCTGATTTAATCGGCTTTTAGTAATTTTGGCACCGTTTTGTTATTTATAGGAATAAATAAATAAATCTAGTAGAAGGGAATTGATCCCTCTTTAAGACAATAGCCTCAACTATATTTATTTAATTTAGTAAATTAACATACAATAATAAAACTTATTGACATTGATGTAGATGTCTGTGGATTATCAGCTGTTTAGTGCAAAATATAAACAAACAGTCAATATGTTGTATATCTTAATATATAAAAATGAGTACCTGAAATTCGTTGTCATCCATCACTTGAGAACGCCTTAACAGATTTCCTTCATCTTTATTTTTAAAGTTACTTAATTTTTCATGGAATGTTCCTGAAGAAAAATAAAATAAATCAGGAGGTAATTGGAAAATTTTGGAAAATTAATTGAAGAGTTTTATAGTTATAGGAAAATTTGAAACAGGTGGTGTAAATGTTTCTGCAATTTATTTGTATTTTGTTTATACAAACAACTGTAGTATGTTATTTCTTGGTGATATACTGTATGAAATGTTGATAAATAAACTAATTTTATATCAAGATATTTACCAACATTTCATACGTTAATTTTGGACTGAAGGCAATGCATTTAAGTCAATGCTATTTATATTATAATCTTGTCCATCATATGGGTTACAATATTTACAATTCAAACAAGGGAATTTATTTGTTTATACTGTGTCTCATATTGACTTTACAAATTCCATGAGTGGAACAAAGCACCATATGTTAAGATAAATCATTTTTTTGTCTTGACCAGTGTTTAATATTATTTTCAGTTTGTTCAGTTATTTTTATTAGAAGGCATTTCACGGTTTTAAGTGGTCTATTTGAAATGTATCATGATTTGTTGAATTTTAGTAATTCAAATGACACCAGTTAGACGTACCAACTTAGGTTGCAGAACTCACAATGCTGCAAAGCAAAGATATAAACAAGCAAATCAAACTGATGAGAAACAGAGAAATGTTGTGTTTAATCTCAATCGAGCTGCATTTAGTTACAGTGTGGCAATCGATTACTGTTTACTGCCCAACGGTGCTATTGGGGCAATGAAAATTGTGTGTCCAAATTGCAAGGCATTAAAGTTTAAAAATGAAACCCCTGGATTGTGTTGTGCGAGTGGAAAAGTAAAGTTGATGCCATTAGTACCGCCACCAGAGCCGCTACAGGCATTGGTTTATGGAAATGGGCCAGATTCTTTAAATTTTTTACTCATATTCAGCAATACAATAATTGCTTTCAAATGACATCGTTTGGTGCAACAAAAATTATTCAAGATAAATTTATGCCTACTTTCAAAATTCAGAGTCAAACATATCACAGAACAGGTTCCTTATTACCAATACCATATAGTGAGTACAAATTTTTGCAAATTTAAATATGCTTACGAGTCAGTCATGAAAGGAGAGAACAAAAGAACTGACGGTATTTATTTCTTAGATGCTCCAGGTGGAACTGGAAAAACTTTTTTAGTATCATTGGTTTTGGCAACAATTCGATCACAAAATGAAACTGCACTTCACTTGCCTCTTCAGGTATTGCAGCTAAATTATTGGAAGGCGGTTGAACAGTTCATTCAGCACTCAAGTTGCCATTGAACATGCAAACAATTGAAACTCCAACTTGCAATATTTCAAAGAATTTTGCAATGACAACAGTGTTGTAGCAAAGCAAACTGATCATTTGGGACGAATGCACAATAGCACACAAAACATCTTTAGAGGCATTTGACCGCACGAAGCAAGACTTACGAAACAACAGATACCAGTTTGGTGGTGCTATGATGCTTTTAGTAGGCGATTTTCGACAAACACTACGAGTAATTCCATGATCAACACCGGCCGATGAACTTAATGCAAATTTAAATCATCCAATTTATGAAAGTATGTCAAAACACTTCAATTAAACATGAACAAGAGAGTAGAATTACAGAATGACCGATCTGGAGAGATGTTTCCAAAACAACTGCTAGACATTGATAATGGCAAAATTCCTGTTGATGCATCCTCAGGATAAATTACATTTCCCAACAATTTTTGTCAATTTACTGACTCTAAGGTTGAACTCATCAAAATGGTATTCCTTGCACAGAATTACAATGATCAAGTTTGATTGAGCGAACATGTTATATTGGCTGCAAAAAACGTTGATGTTAAAGAAATGAATTTTCAAATTCAAAATAAGCTAGTTGGCGATCTGTTAACATGCAAATCGGTTGATTCTGTCACTAACACAGATGATTTGTGAACTATCCCACAGAATTTTTGAATTCACTTGAATTGCCCGTTTCACCACCTCATAATCTGCAATTGAAAGTTCGTGCAGTAATCATTATTTAGCGGTATATTAACCAACCAAGGCTTTTTAATGGCACTAGGCTTAGAGTGAACAAATTAATGAACAATGTGATCGAAGCCAAAATTATTAATAGAAATTTCAAAGGGAACCGTTCTGATCCCATGTATGCCCATGATTCCTAACGACGTGCCTTTTCATTTTAAATGATTATAATTTCCTATCCAACTTGCATTTGCAATGCCTATAAATAAATGAGAGGGGCAATCGTATGTGGCATAAATGTTGAAATCCATGTTTTTCACATGGGCAATAATTGTATGTTGCCTGTTCTCGAGTTGGAAAACCATCATCATTATTTATTTATGTCCCAGAAAAAAAATAAAAATATTGTGTACGAAAAAGCATTGCAATAAAGAATTTTTATTTGGAATATTTTTATATTTATTTATTTTAATTTTAATTGAATACTCATGAATAAGTCAGAGCAATGCCTGTCGGGTCAGCTAGTACTATAAATAAAATTGTGTTTCTGAATAAACTTGTTATTTAACTTTAAAACTTAGAGTTTTCCAGTTAATTGTTTATATATTTGTGATGAAAATTATCTTTTCTTTGCACTCCTATGAATCTTTGAATTGTTAGTGTAACAATTTTCATATATTTTGAGATAAATAACGTAATTATGTGTGATTTTTTATTAATTTGTGTTAAATTAGCTTTTTTAATACATTTCAGGCACTTCTGAAATAAGACATTACAATATGTTGAAAAATAATGCAAGTAGGTTACATAAGTAAGCATAATATCAATTTTTGTAAAATTACAAACTTCCTTAAAATAAAAAAAAATTGATGTTATATAAGATTATTTCTAGCTCAAATTCACAAAAAAGGTTCTTAATTAGTTGCTTTATAATAAAAAGTGAGAGTTTTAAGTTTGTTTTTAAGTATTAATATTATTATTGAAATTTAAAAATAAAAAAATTATAGAATGATAACTTAATTTTGTTAGTTATTTTTTATTTTCGACTCAAAATTAAATAAAAAACATAAATATGTCTTCATATATCTGTAGAGAATATCTTTACAAAAATAATGACACCAAAAACGCTATTCTATCTCTAAAATTAGCGAAACTGCAAATATTTATTTGCACCTATGCAAACTTGGTTGAAAATGGCTTGGTGGTTTTGAGTAACACAGCACCAAGTCAGCTCGGAGCCTGGCGGTAGCACTAGCACAACTGGCCCGGGTGGTTTTGGAACACAACATAAGTAATTCCTTGGCGGTCAAAGGGTTAAAACTATTGAAGATATAACAAACTTTACCCACAGCAGTAGAAAAGTGTGGTCACTTTTAAGGAAACTCTACTGCTAAATCTCCAAATCAAAGAGAAGTGCTCCATCCGAAGGCTTTAAATATAGAGCTATACGGATAGTCAGCTTATCATAGTCATCCCGCCAACCTTCTCACAAACATGTGCTAAACTAGCTAAATAAAATTAAAAAGAGCCAACAAGCACCCTTGGAGGTCTCCAGAAATTTCACGGAGGAAGAGATAGATAGGGCGATTTCTGCTACACCAGCAAGGAAAGCAGCCGGTTTTGATGGTATCTTTCCGGAATTTCCAATGCATGCTGGTAGCAGCATAAAACAATAGCTTCAAACAATCTACAATAAGATAACTAGCTACAGGCAACTTGCCAAAAGCATTTTAAGCGTTCAAATGTAATAGCTATTCTGAAGTCTTATTACATCTTCTTATACAATATAAGAAGATGTATATATAGTTATCACCCTATATACATCTTCTTATAAGTTGCTGGAAATACTGTTTATACAACAGAAGATCACCAATTCATGATTCTAATATTTCAGTTGAGGAGGCTGGTATTCGCCCTGGCCGAGGTTGTAGCGACCAAATCCTGGCTCTGACATAATTTATCGAGAATGGGTTTGAAAACAGGTTAAAAACATCTGTAGCTTTTGTTGATCTCACTGAGGCTTATGACACAGTATGGAGCAAAGGTTTGTTATTTAAGTTCTACAGCCTCATTCTCTACCCCTTTCTTGTGAATCGATGCTTAGTGTCAGGCTAATAAAAGTTTATCTCGTGAAGAAAGCTCTTTTAGACAGCTGAAGGATGGGCTGCCACAGGGATCCATACTTGCTTCAATTTTATTTAACGTGTATACTGCAGACATCCCAATCACTAAGTCTAGAAAATTTACATATGCAGATAATATTGCTTTAGCTTATCAACACAAGGAATTCTGTGAGCTACTGAAAAAACCTAAGTAAAAATTACAGCCTCCTTCCACCTAAGTAATCGACTAGCTAATCAAAAATTAAACGTCTTCCTAAATGGTGTAAAACACCACCACAATTATTATCCATAGTACCTGAGAGTAACGTTAGATTGATCGCTGAGTTTCAAAGCCGTCTTCAAAAAACAGCAGCTAAAATTAAAACCTGGGCAAATGTATTACATCATATTACTGCAAAAACTTGGGGAGCCAATGTATACGTCCAGCGTACTACTGCTTTGTCGCTGGTTTATTCAGCAGCTGAATTCAGTGCTCCTGTATGGCTAAATAGTGCATATACAAAAGCGATTGATGTCTAACTAAATAGGGTCATGAGAGCTATTGGCGGCATTCTCATGGCAATTTCAATACCTTGGCTCCCGGTGTTGTGCAATATAGCTCCTTAAGAAATATGACGTCAAGAGGTACTCTACTTAAAGAATTCAATAAGATCTTGAATGTCCTGCACCTCCCCACCATTCAGGATTTCCCACGTCAGAATGGTTGTTTAAAATCTTGAAATCCACCTCTACATACTGCTTTCCAATTGAGCAGATCAAATTTCTCGCCCTATACAAGCTGGACTATAATGTGGAACACTTTTGATGGACGAAATAAGTTCCTTACTATCGATCCGTTAATACCTGAAAGTGGAATAAATCTCTCTTGTAGGGAATGGACATTGTTGTATCAGTTCTGAACTGGAGTGGACATATGTAACTACTGAAAATACAAATGGGGATTGACATTAGATCAATCATGTGATTGCAGGAAGTCTATCCAAACAATGGATCACATAGTTTCAGAGTACCACTTGCACTGTTATACAGAGGGATTAGCTAGCATAAATAGAATCAGTGAGGCAGATCTTAAATGGCTTGATGGATTGGATTTAGCTTTGTGACAGGAGGTTATTCGTTATTTATTTATTAATTTTTATTATAATCTAATGACTTTTGGAGTGTTTTCCAAGTATAATACACAGCTTTTATATAATTTTAAATTTCAAAAATGGTAGCTGACAACAAATTATTCGCTATATACATAGTACTGAGAGTTATGCTTATGCTGGGTTCCCAAAATAATATTGAAGAATCACAAAAACAAATGATTAGCGAGAATCACAATAACAAAAGTTTAGCAAGTTCTCTCACGTTCCTATAACACTAAAATCGTGATGGAGGTGATTTTTTAGCCAATTTGTCACTGTGACAGATCTCACTATGAATGTCAGCTGCTTTCAGCCCCCTTTCAGTACCACTGTACGTGTATAGGTGGGCGGGTGGGTCAGTACCACTGTGTGTATAGGTGGGCGGGTGGGTCAGTACCACTTTGTGTATGGGTGGGCAGGTGGGTCAATACCACTGTACGTGTATAGGTGAGCGCGTGGGTCAATACCACTGCTCGTGTATGGTTGGGCGGGTGGGTCAGTACCACTATATGTGTATGGGTGGGCGGGTGAGCCAATAACACTGTACATGTATGAGTGGGTGGGTTGGTCTATATTAAAAACAATGAGCAAAATAAAGAGAGCAATCAAAAAGTTTAAAGTATTACATGTTAATCCCATCACTCGCTAAGCACGTGGTGAAAGTTCTGGATAAATATAAAATATGTATTCTAAATTTGGATAGTAAATTCTTTGATTATTTTGATATTTTTCATACAAAACACGTAGTAAAAACTGAATGATCACTCCTACTATTTTCAAATCAATTCAAATCAGATCACGTGTAAGTGTTAAAAAAACTTACACAGCACATACTTCACAGATGGATGCATTTTCAATCGAAGGAGACATTTAAAAACTCGTAATCAACCTTAAATACTGTCCAATGGATCTGTATGGCGGCAGTGGCTTGCCAACAGATAGTGGTGCACAGTGTGCATGCTCCAAACGCCAACCACAGCACTACATCAGTATGATTTCAAAACGGTACTTACTTTTAAAATATGCCTTGTATATAAGGACTATTTTGTGATATAAACTTGGATCTACAATATTAAGGCATGTGACTAAATACACTTAACCAACCACACTATTTTTTAGTACCATTATAAAACTTAAAAAATTATAACTGATCACTTACTGAGAAATGAGTAATAAATCAATTTCATTGGCTTCAATAAGGTCCACAAATGGTAAAGCATCCATGCCTGAAAGTCCTGGATGGATACCACAATCAAGCTGAAACATGATGAAAAAACCCTATATTTAAAATATTTCATCATATTTTTATTATAATCATATTGAGTAGGCCTACATTTGTTATTGGAATTTTTTAAAGTAATAACCCCTCCTACAAAAAAATCAGGTTTAATATATACAGTGTAACAATAAGAATATAACCTTGTTAAAGCTACTTAATTATGAAAATCTGATTGCTTAAACTTCCAACTTTGTTATAAGTCATTAATTGTACAATTTTAATAGCATTTTTTAAAATTGTAAGCGTTTGGACGACATCCCATCGGTCATTTATCTTTAATGTAAGCATACGTCTAGTTTGGTATGAAAATAAAGACCTTTTTGAACCAGTAAATTGCTGCAAATCTGACTTCAAAAGATTAACTATAACTTGAGAAGTGGACTTATAAAGTTATAAAATACAAAACTGGATTTTTTTGTATTGGTTATTTCTTCAACATCTTTTGATTTTTGTAACTAAGTCAGATAGTGGTGATTGTCAGAAATAAGTTTTTATTTTATTTTGTCTATTTAAACCAGTGGCATTTTTAACTTATTGTACAAACGTTGTGGGACAACGGTCAAAACTTATCAAGCAAATTTGTTGTGGACATCCCGGGATTTGAATCTGAGGCCATCTGCATATGAAACAGAAGTGCTAACCACTAAGCTAGCAAGAGGCTAAATAGGTGGTATTTTCAACATCTTAAATGGCCTGTCCTTTGATATTAGTGAAACTACCTCTCCCCAAACAATAACTTGGAGGGTTAAATTCAATAATTCATGAGGACAAGTATTCAAAACAATGTTAGGAGTTAGTGAGCCATAAGATTACATAAAACTTATAAGAAAAGTCATGATTGAACCATGAGTTATTATTTATGTGTACACAGTTTTTGCCCAGCCTTGTCATTTACAAACTTTAAACAATTACTAACTCTAACTAATCAAACTCATTCGCCACTCATTTTCGCCCATATCTTGATTGTACGTATCTTATTAATAAATAAATAAAACTGTCTCTAAAACCCAATAGGTTTTTGTAGCTATCCTAAAAAAAAATATTTTAATTATTATATTTATTTAAGATAGATAATCTGAAGACATAACAATTATTATTATAAATTGCTTTTATTTAATTACAGAACATTTTATATTCAAATACCAAGAATCAATATGGCCAACTGCTGGTTGTTTCCCTTGTAAGAAAATTATGTTCAGTTTGAATTACAGTATGGTCACAGTATTATTATACCACACCAGTATATTAAACACACAGAGGCGAAGCTAAGCTGTTTTACTTGCAACCAAGCGATCCTAGCGATCACTAGTGGTGAGGTAGCAAACAACTGGCGTGTTAATTGGCTGTTGTAGCACAAGTGATTGTTGTCTATGTCCAAAGTGATGTTATAAGACTTAATTAATATAAGTCTAAGACACAACCACTACGAGTGCTAGTGTCAAGCTGGTTGCATTTTTCTCAAGAGTAAGTTTTGCTACTGTATGTGTATATTATACTGTGATATGGTCCCACGAATGTTTTACAATGTGGACTAGAAGGGTGCAGGTTTTTTGATATGCCAGGTTATTGGGAATTACAGCCAAGCATAAAAACTAAGACAAAACATTTTTCTTTTATTTCTCAGAGCCTATATACAGTAGAACTTCAATTAACCGTCACTCGTTTATCCGTCAGTCTCTGTTAACTTTCAGGGGTAAAATTTAAAAGAGCCATTTTAAATACTGTGCCGCGAAGCAACTACGCGAATACACACAAATGTCCATTGCCGTCCAGTAGCGACTGCACGTCTATTGCCGCCCGGTAGACGCCCCCATATTGCAAGCTCATGGGATGATCTCACGGTATCAAATCTGAAGAATGGTTGGAATAAATTGTGAAATTACAGACTGGTTGGAATGTGATCAGTTGGATGGTGGCTTCGAATTGCTGAATGATGAAGAAATTATTTCTAGAGTGACTCATGACGAAGAAGAAACAAATGAAGACGATGATGAAGACTTAAGTCAGGAGCCAAAACCTACAACAAGCCACTCAGAAGTAGAAACAATGCTGACAAAATGTATAGATTGGTTCGAGCTGCAAGAGGAAGCTAATGCCACTCAGCTTCTACTTCTCCGCAAGATTCGTAGCATTGCCGCTCAAAAAGCTAGAGCTTCTAAAAAACAGAAGAAGATGACTGACTTTTTTAAGGCTTAGGCCAATTTTTACAAACAGGTGCTGTATTGTAAAATTGTTAACAGTACTGCATACATTAATTACAAATTTTGACAAAGTATAAAAACATATGTTTTACTGTATATTTTTTGTAATACATACTATAGGCCATACTGTATTATTTTTTGTGCAATACAAACTTCTTTATTATTCATTGTCAATGTTTTAATTTATATTTTTATTCCTTTTTCCACCTTAAAATATACTTTTTTAATGAGTTTACTACATAAAACGTACCATTTTGGTCATTTTAAAGACGATTTTCTGTTATCCGTCTATTCTTATTATCCGTCACCGTCCCCGTCCCGACAGTGATGGTTAATAAAAGTTCTACTGTACAGTAGAAACCCTATTTTCCATCAGGGGTAGGGACCGTGGCCGTGACGGATTGGAGAATAGACGGATTATAGAGAATTCACCCACTCACACTTATATCGCTGGAAACTTATTATCAGTGCTTACGCATGTTAAATTTTAATGCTGTATAGTACAAATGGATTAACGAAATGAGAATGAAAAGTTAGAAAAAAGATATGTTACAGAATGTATATACTGCAGGTCACATTTACGCTTTATTACATTAGGCCTAGTTTTAATGTAAAACATAAGCTTTTACATTATGTAATGAGCACAAAAATTAATTACAGTAGTCCCTCTATAATCCGGCCCTGCGCCAGTCCGGCCCCCCCAGTAATCCGGCCTTCTATCGTATTGATAAAAGAACCAGAACCAGAACTTTTTCAGACCCGTAAGATAAATAAAATAACTTCCTCAGAAAATATCTGCCCACAGCCTTTTCCTTATCAGTATAAGCAGCACTTGAAAGAACAGATAACATTAGAATTCCAAATGCAGTAAAGAGGAAGATCGTCCTGAGCCCCACACTTGTTTATCCTGACCCTTTCTTATCACTTCCTGCCCGATAAAAACACCTGATGGCAACATTCCATTCTGTTTACAATTCATATCTCATGAAAATGATTATGCTTCTAGTTTTATAGTGTATAATAATTGAAAGGTTTTTATAGTGAGGTAAATATATTAGAGTTTCTTTGTTTGGACATGTTATTAATAATGCAAAACATTGCATTAAAAAATGATAGGCAATATAATTGAAAAATACATTTTTATGATAATATTCTGTCAGCACAAGACAACTCTTAATAATGTTACTATTTTTTATTTTTATCAATATTTACATTTTATTTTAACTATTTTTTTCTTTTTTGCAAAGTTTTAAAGGATTAATGTTTTCAATTGTTGTAAGCTTTTTAACTTGTTTTTGATTCATATGCAACAGTGTTATGTAACACGTTTCAACTGGTGTACCATACTTTTCTTACTTTGAAACTATTGTACATCTTTATTGTAAAAATTGACTTTTTTAGTTACAATATACATTCTATTATGTAATTTAATCATGTTTTACAATTGAACTCCAGTAATCCGGCTTTTTCACTAATCCAACACATACCTGGTCTGAATTGTGTCGGATTAATGAGGGACTACTGTATTAACATTCTTAAAATTAAACTGCAGGACAGTATAATATATTAAAGCCCAGTTCCCACGGCCAGTGTTTTCGCAGACTTCAGGCGGGCCGATGTTGGTACACAGATAGCGTGTCGTCTGTGTATCATCAGACATGACCGTTCCAACGGCCCGTGACCTGTGTAGGCGTTGCGGCTTAAACCTCAATTCCGGCCTTTGTAGTGCCGCCTCTTTCGCCATGTTGTACGGGATCTATTCAGGCAGCCCCGGACGGCCTGTCCGTACATCAGGCGTACACAGGCGAGCTATTCCAACGACCTGTTATCTGGTAGACAGCAGACGAGGCCTTACGGATGACAGGCCGTTGGAACTAGGCTTATGAGGACTAGATGGCTGGAGAGGGAAATTGTCGTCTTCCAGATGGATGTCATATGGCAACTGTCATATCATGGCGTGACGAACCCAGACACTGACGAATAACAGAACTTGGTGGAAAATAGGGTGATGAACAATCGGGTTTTCACTGTACTACATTTACAATGACATATTGTTGAATACTGCACTTTAAATTAAATGTGGAGAAAATTCAAATTTCAATTTTTTTTAAATGTATATAAAACTTTTTTGCTTCTCAGACAGAACTCAGTTCCTTTTAGCTTCATCTCGACGGAAGAAGAGCATTTCTATAGGTGATATTGCTACTAAAATTATCGGGCACTTTCAATTGCTATTAAACTTTAACTGAGGCTCATTTTTGGTTATTAATTATGGCTATCAGTGTCTTCGCTTTCAGAGTCATTCTTTTAATGTTTTTCTAGTTATTTTATAACTGTGACGATTTTATATTTTGTGAGGAGTTTATTGTTCTCCTACATCATCACTTCAGAGCCAGGAACTTTTTGAGTGTACTGACCATAAAACTGCTAAGGGAATGCTAAGATCATAAATAGCATCTGCCTAGGGTACTGTATTTAGTAGAAGGTCTGGCCTTGCCAAGTGGTGTTGGTGTGTTGGGAGTACACCACGTGAGTGTATGGCTTTACTACGCACAATTCTTACTAATTTATGTTAATTTAAATAAAACATTAACACCAAAGTTAAACCCAGTCAAAGATAATTTATCGAGCTATAAGTATTCTAATCACCAAATATCTTCTAATTTTATTTTCAAAATTTTCTTTTAGGCCTATATTTTTATGTGACATTATATGCACAGAAATTTACGTTAGATGTGGTGAATGAGACCCATCCCCCACCAAACTGGAAGTCATACCCTACCGGGGGATGGCTCAAAACCAGACAAGCGACAGGATCACAGGCGGCAGTCGGAGGGTAAAATCACAACTTGGCAGCTTACAAAAGAAATTGTAAAAAAAACCTATTTATTACAAAAGAAATTTAATAATTCTGGCAGAATGCCACAATCTCAGAAATAACACTCAAAAACAAGAAATACAATATGAAACACAAAATAAACAATGAATTACAAATTATATAAAAAATAACATAATGAACACAAATTTGGTAAACGATACAAATACCAAAAATGATGGAATGGATGTGCCTATCTGCAGATTTACCAGAAAGACAACATTTCAACAAAATTTAAAAGAATTTACATTGAAAAATTCATAAAATTTGAAGACATCCCATGATTCCACCGAGGCCAGGGAGTCGGCCGGAATCCCTGGGCAGCTCCAAACTGAAGAAAAGTAAAAACCTTATTTAATCCCCTTTTGGTAAAATGTTTAAATTAAGAAAATAAAAATAAAATATAGTACGGTGCCGATTTTATAAAAATCCAGACTACACGTTAATGCTACACACAAATAAATACCAACTTAATAACTAGGCCTAAGATAAAAGAGATAAAAATAATTTTTTAAACAAAAGATATAAATATTTTAAAACCAATAACAGGAATAAAAAACTAAACTAAATATTGAATAACAGGAACAATAAATTCCTCAAAAAACAATATAACAGGTTTTAAAATAAATATATGACTATTAAATGGCTATGGTGGAAGAAAGTTTATAGTTCAGTTCTTTAGCATCTTGATTTAGGTCTAAGCCTACTATAAAACCTTTCCGCCCAACAGAAAAATTTTCCATTTACCACCCCCAGCTCAGCCGCCGGGGACTAACAGGAACGCACTGAACTGAGGACAGAAGGCTCCCATAAGCTTCACGGAGGGAGCTGAGGAACAACGTGACTACATGGGGTCCAGGCCAGGCCAGCACAGTCCAAAATGGCAGAAGATCAGCCAGATGGCAGGATGAGGGTCAAAGGTCCAAATTCAATTACCCTGGACTGAACAGTCCAAACACAGCTCATTAGTTAAGAGCACAGCCAAACTCCACACGAAAACAACAACATAATAAATAATACAGAACATAAATAATCTTACAAATAAATCTTAACGAATTTTAAATAAAATTGAATCAACAAACTATAACGCATGAAATAAATATATCTGTTCCTACGAATAATTCTACATATAATAAATAGGTTTAACAAAATTTGTTTAAAAGGAAATACTTTACAGGATATAAATTAAACAGGTAGAATAGGTTATTATCAAAGAACAGAAATATGGTAAAAATTTTACATAAAATTGCAAAATGATCCATGAATATTTTGACAAACTTTATTAAACAATTTAGGCTGTAAGTGAACAGAATAAATAATTTTAATTAATACAAAACTAAGAAAATATCTGAAAGCGGGCACATGGCCTTGCAACAGAACCAATCTAAAAGAATAGAAATCAAGCAACAACTGAAAATAACAAGATAAACATGATTATTATTTAAACAAAAATATTTTCACCAAAAGGGTGATTAGGTCTTCAAGAATAGAACAAAATTACCAACTTACGTTAAGTTTGTCTTTTTAGCCTCTCATAACGATGTTAACAGGTAGACGTAAACTAATCACAAAACCCCAGGCAAACCGTAGAACCGGTGAACCGAAGGCCGGAACCACAGAATAGACCAAGGCCTGAGCCAACGGCCACGAAAGTAACAAAATCAACAGCGCAGGAGCGAACTCAGGCTGCCTGACAAACCAAAGTAGAGAAACCAACATGTACCGGTCAAAAGACCCGGTACATCAATAAAATATTAAAATATTTTTATTTTATGTCTGAAAAAGAAACTTATTGTCTTCATGCAAAAACTAAACCTCTTTGCCAAAATATATAAAAATAGGCTTATTTCCGAAATGAAATACTGTAAATTCTTCTTGAATTATTACAATAAATAAAAAGGCAATGTTCTCCTGACGTCTTTGAAAGTGATTTATGAAACATCTCAATAGACCTAAGTCCTATAGTAATATATGCTACGACTTTTTAGTAAGGCAATTAGTAAATCCAATTGTTACTACCTCTGTGCCAAACAAATTTTGTCCATGGCAGTTTGTGTGCGTGTTAGCCCGGTGCAGATTAATGAAATAGCACTGTCAAAGTGAATACTATATGTTAATATTACGAATATTTGGACATTTAGGTACTGTACATTTTAAGTACTCTACCGTCCATACTTTAATAACTACTATTGTAACACCATACCAATTCAGTAAGACATACATTACTACAGAAATTTATAGATTATTTTTACTTTTGTTAAATTGTTAACGATTCATAAAGAAAATACTCTACAATTTCTTAATAAAAATCATTTATGTTGTTTTATGTTTACCATACATTCTTTATATCGTTCGACGTTTGACACTCCTGCAGTCCATAAAGTGTAGAACTTTCGAAATTTTACTGTATATTATTGCATACAATTTTTTAAAAATTATCATTTCTTTTGAAACTCTTTCTTGCATTAACCCTACAAGTGATGATCATTTTTCTCCTCAGTGATAGCCCATTTTTCGCTGTCGCGTAGACTTATTTTGATAATTACATAATAAATTGAAAAAAGGCCTTACATATAACATGTTATATATCAAAATGTTCAAAATTAAATTCTTTATAATATGCAAAAATAAAATAAAACTTACCTTAAATTTTTTTGAAGATATCACCGTGTAAGTATCATACAAATTTTTTTCCAAATTTTTTTTTCATTTTTGAGCTCCCACAGTTTTTTATAATAAGTTATTATAGAAATTCCAAGATATACAAAAGATTTCAAATTTAATACTGAAAAGAATGATATATAACAATAGCTCTTATGTACAAAAAAGTGATTACTATAGCACGACAAAACAAAAAATGGTAAAGTCAGAAAATGTAGAAAAATGTGACTTCGTGTAAATAAATTTTCCTTTCCATGTTTTCCATCACTGTTAGTGTTTGAACGGCATAGAGGAATGATAAATATAACTATTCTGCTTTAGTTTAGTATACAAAATAACCGGATCGGACTATAAATAGTGACAGTAGGGCGCATTTACGAAACGACACGCTCCGTGTCGTTATCACTTCACAAGGGCGTAATAACGACACGGACCGTGTCGTTATCACTTGGAGGGTTAAGTTTTCTCAAAGATTTTTGAAAAATTAATGGTTAAAAGACTTTTTTCATTCTTAAATTACAAAACCTTTTTTTCTTTAAAAACAGTTTGGCTTTTAAAAAAATGAATCAACAGATACCCTGATCATTATATCTAATTTAATTTATTCCAGTTTAAATAACAGTAACAAAACTACATGTCTCTTTGTTGATTTTATTAAAGCTTTTGATTCAGTCAATCACGAAATCTTGTTGTATAAACTGGAAGCAGTTGGGGTGAGGGGTGTTGCTAACAACTGGTTTCGTAGCTTCCTCACTGGCAGACAGCAGAGTGTAAGTGTGGGGGATTGCCTCAGCGACCCACTTCCCGTCACTGTCGGAGTGCCACAAGGATCTGTTACCTCAGCAATTCTATTTTTGATATATATAAATGATCTTCTTTTTGATTCTTTTCAAGGTAAATTCATGCTTTTGCTGACGATATAAGTTTTTTTTATATTCACAGAAAAATGTAGTAACATTACATAATGGGTGACTTAAGGTTGTTGAGTGGCTGCTATGATTGAAAGAAAATTAAAGTAAATATAAATAAAACAAAGTGTATAAATTTTGATTTTAAATGCTGTGAATTTTTATCTCCGATCATATATCACAAATCAAACTGTTTACAAACTGATTGTAACTGTGAAAGTATACAATAAGTTACAGAATGTAAATACTTAGGACTTACTTTTGATGAAAAAATGACATGGAATAAACATATAAAAAATCTACATGTTAAGTTGAGACGATCCATTAGAAAAATTTATTTCTTGAGGAATTGTTGTAATGTAATATTTTTAGAACTTTATGTTTTGCATTAGTTCACTCGTATCTGCAGTACGGTGTTGTTTGCTGGGGTGGCACTTTTAAATCGTCACTAAACAAACTAAGAGTGACCCAAAATCATTTTTTAAGAATAATTCAGAAAAAACATATTATGGACAGCTCTTTTCCACTATACCAGGAATTGAAAATCATGCCCATTCAGAATCTTTTTATTTTCAAAGTGTTAATATTATTGAATAATTAAATAATTAAAGAGTGGCAATTCTGGGAATGAGAACTTATTCCACAACACAAGAAGTTCCATTAGAATTATATTTAAAACTCCTAAAGTTAATAAATCATTGTTCAAACATTCCTTTACATATTTAGGTCCTATTATGTTTAACAAACTACCTTTTGAAGTACAAAGCTGTAAGTCTACAAGAAACTTTATCAATAAATTAAAAATTTGGATTTTAAAATTGAGTGATATATATTCCATTATAAAGTAATATAATATAATATTAAATCCTAAACATTCCATTATAAATATTTTAAGTAAGTTTCCAAAAACCACTGCTCAGTAGCATAATTTCCATCAAATTTTATAACATTACATATATTGTGCCTTGTTGTAATAGCTGTCAAGATTTGATTAATTTTCTTCTTTATATTTTAATTTTAAGTGAACACTGATATCCGTTGTTTCTAAGATTGCCATTGTATTTAAGTAAATGTTATTTTTCAGTTACATTCTTTTCATTTATCTACATATCGTATCCATGTATATTCTTAGTCACAAATCTTATATTTTCTCTTTACTAAGTGTATGCCCTGCAGGTAGCGCCCGAGCTTAGTTTTTTACTTGCCCTAAATATAGACTGAACTGTGTGTTTTCTTTAATGTGTGTAATTAATATACTAACCACAAAAACTTGCTAGTGGTTAGTCAATTTCCAAGCATGTACGAAGTTTGTAACCGTGTTGTATATTGTTGGAAATAAATTATTATTATTATTATTATTTTAATGAGTAGATTAAACAGCCGTACCATAATTTTCTTTCCTTTGAATTCAAGCATAATACAAGATCTTCCTACTTCTTGTCCAGCTCCTCTAAAAAAAAAGAAACAAAACAATTGCCAAGATTAGATTTTTTTATTTAAGGTTAATAAAAACATAAACTTATTGAATACTTTTCATTTTAGGAAGCGCTCAAAGGAAATGTTCTATCCGTATCAAGGAATAACATATAAACACATACTGTACACTCTGATATTCCTAGCATGACTGAAAAATCTGTCTTGGATCCTGTCCATTATTCAGGAATTTTTTTAAATGGAAACAAAAACAATGAGCAAGCATTTCAAGTTTACAAAAAATTGTAACTGAAGCTATTTCTGAATTGGGAGATTTCAGATGATAAATTGTTTTGATAGTCGTAGCCTATAATGTAATCTGAAGAAACAAAACCATGTATTATCCATTGGTGAGATTGGAAGATTGAGTGAATTATTTAAAACTTGGGCATTCAGCACTTTGAAAACAGATACCAGATAAGTGGTGGTTGGGTTAGGTTAAATTCAACTGGTCATTACACCAAAGGATACCAGCCAATATTCCAGCTAAGTGAAGTATCATACCATGTGGGTACCACTTGGTATATTTAGAAATTTGCCAGTATTAGTATTAGAGACGTTTTCAACAGCCAATAAATAACTTTAACATAGGCCAATAATAGCCAAATATCAAAAAGCAAAAACGTACAAACCCAGTCATTGTATCCCTTAGTTAAAGGTAGAGAGAGAGAGTACACTATGTTGCTAAATTCAGTGTTAGTATAAAATCCACGTTAAGATTCAAAATAATTATCAAAAATTGTCAGTGTTAGATTGCCAATGTTTCATATTGTATCTTATCATATCTTTTAATAAATCTCCAAACTTTTTAGTTGGCTTAACCAGACATTTCTAAGGTTAGGCCCACAGTTAGTGAATAAAAGTGTAGAGTTAATTAAAAATAATTAACCCTTTCCATGCCGACGTCCGTACTGTATGGACAGCAATTGTATTGCCTAATTACCCGATGTCTATATAGTGTGGACGCTCGGTTGTATTGAATTTATTGGCTTCATGGTTATTGAAAGTTCATCATTTTTTGCGGTTATGAAATTTGATTATACCACTATCAAATGGTATATTGTTTATCGGTTGTTGCTTTCGTATTTGTATTTCAATGGTTGATGTGAATTATTGAGAATGTAAACACGCTACTTAGTGGTTATGTTGTCTGACGTTTGTTTACATTGTGTGGTTGAGTTTTATAGTGTAATTTAGTGGTATTTTCTATCTGTTATTGAATATAAAATGAATAAAAGACGTCGTGCTCAGTCACCAGTAAGTAAAAACACTATTTTAGATAGTTTAGTTGGTACTGGAGTTCATATAGATGACGATTCATATAGGTGATCGTAAGTACTGAGTTTTTTACTTGTAAATATTTTTTATTACGGCCTGTACAGTATATGGTCTTGTTTCTAATTATAAATATCCTACTTAAATTCAATTTGTATCAAGTAATACATCAGAAAGTGGCATTTCTTTTATTTATTATTATTTATTTTTGTACTAGCCGACTGCCCATGCTTCACTACGGGGTAGTTGTCTATGCTTTCTTACATTTTATTTATTTATTTAACGGCAATACACCATTTTAACAAAGACTGAAGGATAATATAATATAGAGCTGGATTAAGAATATTGATTGATATAAAGTAATGTCCAAAAATCCAATACCAAAAGTAGAAGAATACAAAAAATATTCTACCAAAGTATCAAAGACAAAAAAAATTATTGTTAAGCCTCAAACTAAAAGCAATTACAGATAAAAATATAACAATGATAACTGTCAACAGTAAATTTATTAACAGTTATAACAATAATATAGATTCCAACAAATCATTTTAAACAATAACAATGACACAGCATAACTGATTTTCAACAAACAAATAAAAACAGAAACTCAACCATATTAAAATGAAATGATGGTCACTACTAACCTTAAAGTAATGATACGCATAGATTAACCAAAAAAATGTTAATATTTAAATCCAAATCATAAACTCAATAAACAATGTTCACTCAAGAATCAGTTCAAGTGCCCTCTTTTTTAATGTTTTAGGAGAAATACTAAGTAAATCGATATTAGATAGACAACATTTCACAAGGCTTATCAAACGGAGTAGGGAGCTGTAATAAGTATAATTTGTCAGATGGAAATGCTAGGAAAACAGCTGTGGGTTGATTGAGTTGATGAGGAATCTCAAGATATTCAATCTGGTTAGTAAAAATTCTATATAGAAATAGGAGGTGAAACAACGTCCTTCGGGTTTCTTGCCATATTTTAAAACGTTTTCAAACTGTACATATATATGCTGTGCTAGTATGTTTTATATGATACAACACACAGTTATGAAAAAACTTCCTTATAAACAATAGTCTTTGTTCTCTCATCTGGCTGCAATATTACCAGACTGTCAGAAGACCTTACACGTGAACAGGCAACATAGAATTGGCCATTGGAGAAACAGTAATTTCTTAAATATACTCCAGCCACTTTTAAAGACTATCCTTGCGCGTAATAAAGCATTTATGCGCGTAATAGCATAGCAAACTTTGACGGGAAACTGCAATCACTTAAACTAGAAGTGGTAATCAGATGGAATCCGAGGTATTCTATTTAGAACAAATGTTTCTCCTACACCACAACCTGTAAATATGGTTGCTTTAATAAAGTTTTGTGTAGTAAGGAATTTACCTCCAGTCGTGTGTCATTACAAAGTTTTGGAGGAATCAAATAGCGCAAAAGCTTATTGGAGTTATAATTTCTAAACAGAGATTGTGAGGTGGAATCCCAGGAGGGTTTAAGGAACTGTACAAGAAAGTGAAGTGCATCTTCTAACTTTACAACAGAGTCAACAGATTGATAAATCACCATCTTAGTAGGAATTTGGGACGGTAAGCATTCCAAACAAACTATGTATTATGACAAAGAACTGAACAGATTATGTGATAAAATATATCACACCTTAAACACTCTAAACACGGAAAACCTGACGTAGCTTAAAGAAAGAGGAGTCCTTAAACCAGAAAAGACAGCAGCAAGTATATAAATAAAATATACTTGTTAAAATATACTTGCTGCTGTCTTTTTTGGTTTAAGGACTCCTCTTTCTTTAAGCTACGTCAGGTTTTCCGTGTTTAGA
Organism: Stictocephala bisonia; assembly: GCA_035578905.1. Classification (NCBI taxonomy): domain Eukaryota; kingdom Metazoa; phylum Arthropoda; class Insecta; order Hemiptera; family Membracidae; genus Stictocephala; species Stictocephala bisonia. The sequence continues at coordinate 998,618 of JAQJVL010000204.1, read as the reverse complement.
GTGTTTAAGGTGTGATATATTTTATCACATAATCTGTTCAGTTCTTTGTCATGTACATAGTTTGTTTGGAATGCTTACCATCCCATCTTCTTCATGTAGATTCCCACCTCCTATTTGAAGAAGTAAGTTAGCAAACTCCTCTGCACCTAGATCACCTTTCAGTTGCACCCTCATATTAACTCGCAAGGATAGCACTTCAATCTTAGGCCATAAGTAGGATGACTTAAGACAGGTTTTCACCTAATCAGCACGTGTTCCTTGAGAAACAACTGGTAGTGACTGCCTGAAGTCCCCGGCTAATAAGAAAGTCATTCCACCCATTAAAAGCTTACTACTCCTGATGTCCTGGAAAGTGCTGACCAATTCTTCTATCCCTCCCTTGTGAGCCATAGTGACTTTATACCAAACAACCAACTTACACTCCCTTAGTACATCTGCTGTATCACTCTGTTTCAAAATGTTAGCTTCATTATAGTGTAAATTCAGAAGTTTAAAAGCGGAAGTAGGTTCATCAGACCAGTACATGTTAGGCGGTATATGGGCATTCCCTCTAAGTATTTGTCCGGCTCTATAATCATATTTCCAGCTCTGTACATTACCAGATGGCAAGGCTATATTTCAGAATTAGCATGAATTTCACAAGTACCGTACTTGTATAAGTGGTATGGAGGGACATATAAGCCTGGTATTCCACATGTTAACTATAAATATCACCATTGGGCATCATGGTGTACTCTTGTAACTGTTGCCAGTTGTTACAAACGTGATGAACAACACTTGCCTGAGCCTGATGTGCATGCGAGGTAGTACCGCACATGACGTAAGTACACCAGAGCTTATCTGTCAAGATCTACCATTTTGTGGACATGAGAGGTGGCACGCTAATTTTTGCTTTAAACCCTCTAGAGCAATATAAATAACAATTGAACAAATAATTGAAATATGCTCCATCTCAAAAAGTTGTGGAAAATTTGTTATTAAGAAAAATGTGAAAAAATATTGAAAAAATAATTCTCTTATATAACTTAGGAAGTAATGACTTTGGAGGAAAGTTGAAGAGAGAAAAAGTTTTGTAATTAAATTTTGGGTAAGGTATAGTTGATTAGATCACTCGAAATTAATTACACTTGTTGCAAAATAACAATAATTTTTAAAAAAGCCAAAATAAGGTTCTTTTTTAAACATTTTTCTCGAGCACTTAGTATTATCTGAGGACCTTTGTATTACCAGAGAGAAAACTTCATACTATGATAAATCAACCCACCAAATTTTGTTAAATTCCGTTGGATAGTTTTTGCATAATAATTTTGCAATCTAATTTGTTCTCGATAGACAAGCAAATGTTTAAATTTTTGCCAAACTTTAAACACATGGCTGAGGCACTTGCCAATTTTTTTACTTATACTAGTAAGCTCAAACTTTCATATGCTTTTTGTAAAATTTAAATCAGACGATTTTGACATCCCCTGTAATTTTTAAAAAGTCAATAATTTTTTTCTTCTTATTAACAATTTCACTATCTTTGAAAATTTACGACATTTTTTAAAATATGGTTTGAAAGTACTTGGAAAGACGGTTAACTGGTACAAATTTCGTCCACATCAATCAACTGATTTCCAAGATACAAGTTGTCCAAGTTAAGAAGCATTTGCGGCGAATGTTTAAACAATACGGAGTTGATTAAAGAATCAATAGGTTCATCATACCAAGTTCTTTTCAAGTACAAATTTTCGTAAGTGTGAATTATCGGCAACATCAGTTAAAAAGTAAGTCGTACACTCGCGTAAAAAATGACCAAATAGTGGTCTTCTAGAAACTGAATTCAAAGGTTCAAAATGCTTAGGCGAAAACATTTTTCATTTTCTCTGCTTCTAATGGACCAATTATGATGATTTTTTAAAATCAATGTTTTGCATGTAGAGAAGTTCAAATATGGTAGTGCCAAGTGTTTATCATGTTTTGTCATAAACAAATTATAGCATTTGCACATTATACTAAACACACATTGTAATCTATGATTTGTAATTTCTTTTAAGAAAAATATTGTGTTTCTATTGCATCATTTATAACTTAAGAAATACTAATTTTTTGCCATAGTGTATAAGGAATTATTTTCTTGTTTTTAATTATACTTTACGAATAAAAGAACAGAAATTAAAAAAATAAAATATTTTTTTTAACATTATTAGAGGTCAAAATTAAACATATTTGTATTCAGTAGGTTTCCGTGTATTAGTCAATTAAGTTTTTCTTAAAAATAATTACAAATCATAGATTACAATGTACATTAAGTATAATGTGTAAATGCTATAAATTGTTTATAACAAAATGCATGCATGATAAACACTTGGCACTACCATATTTGAACTTCTCTACTCGTGAAACATTGATTTTTAAAAAAAATCATCAAAATTGGTCCATTAGAAGCAGAGAAAATGAAAAATTAGTTTCGCCTAAGCATTTTGAACCTTTGAATTAAGTTTCTAGAAGACCACCTTTTGGTCATTTTTCACGCGAGTGTACGACTTGCTTTTTAATTGATGTTGCCGATAATTCACACTTACGAAAATTTTTACTTGAAAAGAACTTGGTACTGTATGATGAACCTACTGATTCTTTAATCAACTCCATATTGTTTAAACATTCACCGCAAACGCTTCTTAACTTTGTCTGCTTGTTTCTCGGAAACCAGTCGATGGATTTGGACGAAATTTGTACCAGTTAAGTGTCTTTCCAAGTACTTTTTAACCATGTTTAAAAAAATATTTGTTGTAAATTTGCAAAGATACTGAAATTGTTTATAAGAAAAATATTAATGACTAAAAAATTCCCGGGAGCATCCAAATCGTCCGATTTCAATTTTACAAGAAGCATATGAAAGTATGAGATTACTAGTAGATGTAAAAATTGGCAAGTGCCTCAGTCAAATATTTTAAGTTTGGCAAAAATTTAAACATTTGCTTTCTGTGTAAAGAGAAAATTAGATTGCAAAATTATCATGTAAAAACTATCCAACGGAATTTAAAAAAATTTGGTGGGTTGATTTTCATAGTATGAAGTTTTCTCTTGGGAATACAAAGGTCTTCAGATAAATCTAAGTTCTCGAGAAAAGTGTTTTAAAAAGTACCTTTTTTCTGCTTTCTTTTAAAAGTTATTGATTTTTTTGCAACAAGGGTATTTAATTTTGAGTGTTCTAACCAACTATACCATACCCAAGATTTAATTACAAAACTTTTGTCTCACTTCAACTTTCCTCCAACGTCAATACTTCCAAAGTTATATAAGAGAATAGACGAAAAATGTATTTTTCTCATATTATTGTTAATAACAAATTTTCTACCACTTTTTGAGATGGAACATATTTCAATTATTGTTATCTGCATTGTAGAGGGTTTAAAGCAAAAATTAGTGTGCCACCTCTCGTATTCCACCTTGAAAACAGGTCCGCCCTGGTCTATAGATATTGAAGATAAAAAGCATACACAATCTCCCTGAATATGCACAACACAGTGAGGTACCATGACACACACAAATATTGAAAATCTAACTCTATCTAATGGTGAAGGGGGTGAGATAGAGCAAAAAGTCAAAAGGACAAAGTAGTAGATCGTCTGAAATCTGTTGAAAATGTTATTAATTTTTTAATAAAGCCATTCGTTTAGCCACTACAGGCTGAATTAAAAAACACTGTTTTTGACATTTCAACATTTTTGATACTAAAACGGCTGCTATTTCGGAATTCAGAAACATTTTTCAAAATCCCTCCTTATTGCACACCTAAAATATAGGACCAATTATCCTACAAAATTTCAGCCTCAGATGTTTAGTGGTTTTCGAGAAACGGTGATCAGTGAGTGAGTCAGTGGTATTTGGCTTTTATTTATACAGGGCGTTTGAAAAATGTGGGGCAAAACTTCAGAAAATAATTAAATTGGTAAAAATAAACAAAAAAGTTCCTTTGAAGATGTGTTTTATCTCGCTTAATTTGGCTTCTGCCTGTCTTTATGTGTGTTTAAAAAAAATACTATATCTCCTAAACAGTATTAGATATAGTTTTGAAACTTGACACGAATATTGAACATTACACCACTTAATATACTCTAAAAATATAAAATAATACTCATTTTCATCATTTCAAAATGGCAACCGTTTAAAACTTTTAATGCTAAATTTCATGAAAACCAAAGCAAAAACAAAAAATTGTCTTGATACCTAATATTTAGCTTAAAAAAGGCAAATATTTTGGTACCTCATTTGTTAAAATCGGATGGTAAATAACTGAGAAAATGTAATTTTTCTGATTGTGTGCTAAATTTGACTGGTGGTTTTGTTCAAGTTAATAGACACAAGTGTACAAAAGTTGAAAAAACATTTTGCACACATTCAGGAACATAACATTTTCTCAGTTATTTATTATCCGACTGTAACAAATAAGATACCAAAATATTTTCCTCTTTTTAAGCTAAATATTAGGTTTCAAGACAATTTTTTGTTTTGCTTTGGTTGTCATGAAACTTAGCGTTACAATTTTTAAACGGTCACCAATTTGAAACGGTTGAAAATATTATTTTATATATTTAGAGTATATTAAGTAGTGTAAAGTTCAATATTCGTGTCAAGTTTCAAAACTATATCAAATAGCTTTAGGAGATATGGGTTTTTTTTAAAACAAACATACAGACAGACCGACGCCAAACTAAGCGAGTTAAGACACATCTTCATAGTCTTCATAGAACATTTTTTGTTTTTTTTTACCTATTTAATAATTTCCTGAAGTTTTGCCCTACACTTTTCAAACACCCTGTATGGATATAGGCTACAACTAATATCAGTGTAAAATTAAATGGTTCCAAATAATTGGCACAAACTTTCTCCTATATTAAACACTACAAAATCACAACTTTTAAAATTACCAATTTGATTCCCAAATAGGTTTTTTACCATATCTCAATAACTAGTCAAGTTGAGACGTGCAGTTTTTAGTAAAGTATTCTGAATTGTAATTCCCATCTTTCCTTAAAATTTAATCAACATCGTTAGAACCGTTTTTGAGACAATTCAAATGTTTAATGTTTTTTGTCCCTAAAAATAAAAAACTAAAATTTAAAAAAAATTAAAAAATAGGCTGGAGATATTGGCTAAATACACCTACATCCCAAATTTCATAAAAATGTATCCATGGGTTTGGTCTCCAGCGAACTGCACATACACACATATGGACACCAATTTTTTTTTTCTCGATAAACCACTTTTTTGGGTTCAGGGGATCCTAAAATGGATTTTTAGACCAACTTGTAAAAAAATGTTGCTGTACGATCACAATACTTTCTTTATGCTAACGCATATGGGAGAAAGTAACATAAGAAAACCAGCAGATGTTATAAAAAATGCATTTTAATTATTAAAATTTTTGTTTTGACATTTTAAATTATAATGGACTAGCGGACACCTCTGCACGCTTCGTGTGCCAACTCTGACGCTCACTGCAATCGATACACCTCAGCCTTCGGCTTCGGCATGTGACTTTGACTACAAATAACAGAAGATTATCTTTATAACGTAAAATCATAATATTAAATTTATTTACAGTATTTCACTCACACTACTTGCGTTGCTACCTATTTTAATTTTATTTATTTACTAAACAGCTGTTATTAATTTACTAAAATCACCCCAATGTCATTCATATGGAAAAAAGGAAACTTTTAGAGGCTGTTTTTGCTCCTTAGGAATGGAATTTCCAAAAATCCTTTCTTGGTGCATCTCTTCGATAATAAAGCTAACTTCCTTTAAAATGTTGTGTAAATCAGTTTGGTGGTTTTTGAGATTTTATGATCAGTCCATGAGTGAGTTTTTTTTTTAATATAGCTGTTAAATAAAATTAAAATTATTTTACTACCTTGAAAATTATTATCCATTGAAATGAACATGTGGAAAATCATACTTTACTTATGTGAGATTCAGTATCCTTTTGAAAGGACATCAAACATTAATTATTTATCCATTATAACCACATACACAGAGACAGACACACATACGAACAGACATCCAAAATTTTCTGTTCAAAACCCGCTTTTTTGTGTTCAAGGGACCCTAAAATGGATTTTTAGACCAACTAGTAAATACAATATTTTTGGACAATCACAATACTTTCTCTTTGCTAACGCATATGGGAGAAAGTAAAAATGGACTGTGAATAATTTGGAATTTAGCTATATCTCCACTTTTATAGAAGGTAGTGGATGTATATACAGTAAAACCCCGATTATCAGAACCCTGATTATCAGAAACCCGGATTATCCGAAACATGATCTAATGAGAAAAGGAATAATCAACATTAATTGTAAAAACACTTTGGTAAAACAATTGACATTATATCTGTCAATTATTGTGTTCTAAAACAATTACCAAAATTAATTTATACAGTAAGAATGGTAGAGTGTTACAAAAGCTATACATAAATTGTGCACTTTTACAGTAGTGTAGTTGTTTGATTTAGGATGTCAGCCAAACAAACAAGAGGGATTGAAACCATTAAAACAAAATAAAATACTTTTTAAAACAATTAAAATTATTATACTGTACTGTAATGTAATGTTTACATAGTTTTAAAATAATACTTATTCAATCTGGGCACACATTTACTGTCCACAATTACTAATATCATGTAACATCTGATTATCGGAAATTTCCATTATCGGAAATGGGTCCAGCCCCAATTGGTTCTGATAATCGGGGTTCTACTGTATATATTTTTTAATTTTTTGTTTTTATATTAAGAATAAAATCTTAATTATATTGAATACCTCCATTTACAGTACAGAATTTTTTAAACCCCATTATGGGTGTTCAAAGTTAAAAAAAAATGTATACTTTTGAAAACAAACATTTTTATAACTAAAAAAAAAAAAAAAAAAAAAAAAATATATATATATATATTTTAGATAACCTTAAAAACTGTTACTGTATGAAAGGCAATTTATTTTTTAATAGAAAAAGCAAATACAGCATTATTTTAAAAATTAACACCATTATAACATTTTTCCTAAAACATTTTTAACAAAAACACCTTGGCTATATTTCAGCATATCCAACTAAAAAATGACTGGCAGGGAAAGGGTTTTTTTTCTTCTTATTGACTACGCAAGTGGCATTTTTAACTTGTGTACAAACGTTGTGATGGGGCAGCGGTCCAAACCCCTCAAGCAAATTTTAGTTCGATATGAACATTCTTTTTTTTTTATTTATTTATTCATAAGACGCCGATCGTCAAGATATGGGCGAATATGGATTTTGAATGAGTGTGATGAGTGTAGATGAGCGAATGTAGTCATTGTTACAAACTAAGGCCGACTATTCCTTAGAAAGTGTCATTAATTAATAGCCCAATGACAAATGAACAGCCAGTGGATTATCAGCTGATTCTTCTCAAAATGTATTGACTCTGATTGGGATCGAACTGAGAACCTTAGCACATAAAGCTGGGATTTATTCACTTTCATTCCTCTGCCTCCTCTTCGTAAATTATATCATCAGTAATATTGAGAACTTTTGCAAGTGTTTGATATTTGCCGACACCATCAAGGTTTTAACTATAGTCAACTCTTTTGATGACTGCTAGATCCTTCAGTAGAGCTTGTGTTTGATTCAGGACTGGTATACAGCAAATTTCATGAGGTTAAATTTTACCAAGTGTGCTGTTCTCATTTTTCATCGCCTTGTGAGTCCATTGGTCTTCAACTACACTCTGAATGGCATTGCTGTACCACGTAGGTCCTCCGTCCGAGATCTCGGAGTCCTGTTGTCCTCAGATCTCAACTCTGAATTGCACATCGTCACTATTTGCAACAAAGCTTCAAGGGTACTGGGATTTGTTCTGAGATCTTGCAGTATGGGCTTCAATGTAAATGTTCTACGATCACTATATGTCACTCTGGTTAGACCAATTTTGGAGTACAATGGCTTAATATGGAACCCATAACCAAAATTCGTTATTGTTATCTTTTGCTGGTTTTAATTGTTATTTATAGCTTTGTATTATTATTTATTGCTCCTATTGTTATTTAATGAAATATCTAATATTGAGCATTTCTGTAAAAACTGCCATGAACTGCTATTGTTTTATGTTTACATATTGTTGCTAATCAAGCCTTTTCGAGTGTGTACTAATTATAAAATGGTTATACTGTAAATAAATGAATAAATAAACATTAAAACTTATGAAGTAGTAATGAAATAATTCACATTTCCTCTTGATTTTAGAATCGGTCTTTATGTTAGCTAAATGGTTAATAATTAACAAATATCGGTTTGATAATTAATTGTAGGCTGTAGAACAAGACTATTCATTTTTTCTATAAAAAAACGTTAAAAAAGAATATAACGCAGCCAAATTAAATGCATTTTTGAATTTTTTTTTTAAATAAATGTTTAGATAAGTAAAAATTGTATTTTTAAGCCAAAAAACTAATTTCATTGAAAAACCAATCACAATTTCCTGTTCAGCAAAAAAAAAAAAACAAGTATTTAAAATAAAATCATTAACTTGAAAAATACTGATTTTTTAAAAATTAGTTTTTTTTTTTAAATCCAATTATCAGGGTTATTATTATTATAGTTTTTAGATGTTTTAATAAAAAATGAATGTAATTATGCACTTTTTTGCCACCTCTGAAAATACAATTACTTGTTGAAAAAGTGGAGAAAAATGAGTTAATATCTCTAGAAGAGGTTGATTTCATCTGTGGAAAACATGTTTTTTACCAAAAAAAAATAGTTTTTTATCTGATAGTGAAAAAATCAACTTTTTTTAACCCTCCCGCGAATTTGTCAAAAATTTGAACGCAATTGCGGTGACCTGAATGATACATGTTGATTCGTTAACATCAAGAAATCGTTCAGAAACTATAATGTTAACTCGGTTATTTTTTGTAATAATACATCGTAATTTGTATGAATCGATAGATTTTCTGCTTTACTAAGCAAGTCTTTGGGTTTCCTGTATTTCTTTGTTAAACAAAAAAATACAGCTGATTTATAATACGCAGTTGTTATGTTGACAATCTGCAATGTTTCAGTGAAACAGTCTGCCATGCTATTGTTTTTGTTTCAACATTATTTATTGTGTTTTTGTGGCAAAATCCATTTACGTGATAAATCAAATGATATTAGGGAATTATTATGCAGGATGTTAGTGACATTCAGGCCGAAGAGTTTCCTAACGGTGTTTCTCTACAAGCCTTTACCAGTACAGTAAAATGCAGCATATAGCAGCCTACATAGTTCATTTTTTATTTAGATTACCTTTTTTCAGTGTAGTAATAAACCTTATAAAGTATATATTTTATTTTCATAAATAAAATTTGCAACAAAATTTCTATCTTTTTATATATGGTGAAATAACTCTTACTAGCATGGTATAAACTTTGAAAAAAACTTGGGAGATTTTTTTAAAGGAATACAATACAATACAATCAAGGATAAAATCAACAATATTCAAGACGTGTAAACAAAAATATTTTTCTAATAGAGCTATTTTGTCTACTTTACATTGATATATAATACTTTAAGGTTTTACTTATTTTTGTGTATACTGTAAATTGTTCTATAAAACACAGCAAAGTAGAATAAAAGGGCTGGATATTAAATGGCGGACTAATGGACACTGGGAGGGGTAAAAAATCATTATTTTTTATAAAATTTTTTATCTTTTCACGTATTTTTTATATTGAACATGAAAATATAACCAAAATATATATATATATATATATATATATATATATATATTGGTTTTGCAGAAAAATTATTTATTCAGCTCGAAAAATGCATTTTTTACTGACCTAACCAAACTCATCCTAATCCGGATTAAATCAGGGTGTTTGGCCTCCGTGACGGCCTACCACCCGTCTCTTCGGCAAGAATATAGGTAAATTTAGTTTTTGTGATTAATAGTGATCATTTTATAATTAATAATCGCGTAATGGCCGCTAATAGCGATTCCCTATGCAAGTAGGTTTTCCGTTATATCTCAAGAAATAATTGCAATAGGCCTAAATAGTTTTCAAATTCGTAGTTAGCGGGAAAAAAACATAAAAAATGATTAAAATACCATTTAAATTAACGGAAATATGTCAAAAATACTGAAAGTTCTGATATTGTTTTTTTTAATTTTCTGTAAAATACGTGATTTCCGCAGAATAAAAAGCATCTCATGAAAATACAGCCCTCCCATTCTACACGCATTTCAAGCAAAATTTTCCAAATTTGTTTGGTGGCAAGAAACTTCATAAATACCAAAATAAGTTTTGCGCAGCTAAAATAGAAGAACTGTAAACTCATATTTCACCACTTTTTCGACAAGAAATCATATTTTCAGTTAAGTGTCTAGAGAGTGCATGATCACCAATATTTAAGCAACAAATTACAAGGCCTCTGATCTAGATACCAATTGCCAAAATTCCCTTTGTCACACAAAAATATCCTTTTTCTCACCTGATTAACCCTTAAGTACCTATGCGGGGTGTTCAAAACACCCCAGTGAGGGAAATTTCGTCGTTAGGCCTAGTCAGAGTGGCAATTAATTAACCTGCCCATCCTTTTAGAACCTTCAAACTATAGGCTGAGTCATGCCAAACCGGTTTTCGTTAGCTATGTGGTGAGTTATTGCTCCAGCATGTGCTGTGAAAGTTGTCTGGGGTGTCTGTGTCACCCCTCGAGGGTACTAGCGTCATTGTTTGAGAAGCATTTATGTACCAAATGAAAATATATTTAAAAATCGGACTGTAGAACAATATTTAAATTACATGATATAAGACATAAAACAAAATGTTTAAAACGTAGTATTGTATAAAATATAATACTGATTCTATTTTGTGACAAATTTGCACAACCTACTTTTGGAATTTACTTTTTTATTAGTGTAAATATTATTATTTAACAAAATGTAACTATTTATATGGTACACAACTAGTTAGATGTTAGTTGTAAACTGAATTTCTAAAAAAGTAAAGGGTAATTGTGCACTTTCTTGCCACCTCTGAAAATACGATTTCATGTTAATAAAGTGGTGAAAAATGAGTTTATATCTCTTGAGGAGTTTGATTTCATCCGCGGAAAACTCGTTTTTTACCAAAAAATCGAAAAACTAGATTTTTATCTAATAATGAAAAAACCAACTTTTTTTAAAATCGTTATTTTTCGACATTTTTTTTATTCATTTCTCGTGTTTTTTTATGCTGAACACAAATATATAACTGGTTTTGTAGTAAAATTATTTTTTCAGCTCAAAAAATTCATTTTTTGCTAACAACCAAACATAACCTAACTTATCCTGATTGTCTATTTTCTCAACAAAAATTCGTAATTTGCGTTAAATTCGAGCGTTTGGCCTCCGTGACGGCCTGCCGGCCGTCACTCCGGCGGGAATATAGGTGAATTCGGTTTTTGTGATTGATAGTTGTTGTTTATAATGATCGCGTAATGGCCGCTAATCGCGATCCGCCGCGATTGTAGTTTTTCCGTTATTTCTCGAGAAATATTTGTAATAGACCACAATAGTTTTCAAATTTGTATTCAGCGCAAAAAAACACATCAAAATAAAAAAAGATGATTAAAATACCATTTAAATTAACAGAAATATGACAAAAATACTAATAGTTGTGATATTGGTTTTTTCGAATTTTTCGTTAAAATACGTTATTTCCGCGGAATAAAAAGCATATCTCGTGAAAATACAGCCAATTCTAGACCCATTTCAAGCAAAATTTTTCAAATTTGTTTAGTGGCAAGAAAGTGCATAATTACCAAGTAAAGTAATTATAATTAGGGCATATAGACTTCATTTAGGTAGTATGGGTGTTTACGTTACACATAGCGGTACTGAAGAGTTAACCTCTTGCTGGTTGAAAATATTCAAGTTTTACTCAATTGAAACTATCGACCACTCCCTGAGAAAGAAAATCATGCTATCTTTATCAATCCTGCACCTGTCAACTTTCATTAGCTCTTTCAAATGAACTTATCTTATATCTTACTTACAATGGTCTAATTGACAACAGATCACTCTCTTCAGCAGGAATTTGAGAGTCAGGTTTTCTTTTAGTTCCCATGGCCTAACTTAGTGTTTAACGTTTTTCACAAGATGAAAAATGTTTGAAACTATGAAAAATCAATTAATTCGCGTACAAATAAATAAAGAATTGTATTTGTTCTTAAACTCCTCAGGCCGGTAACAACATAACCTTTTTACGGCTATTCAGGCATTACGGGTTTGGGACTTAGGCGTTTATTTAATCAACAAATTAATCAATTGAGTCTCAGCTGTTGGTTTTTTTCTCCCATTAGTACAGAGCCAGCGAGTTTTACTTTAATCATAGAGTGCAAACTTAGTTGGTTGTTTGACATTATTTTACTAGTACCATAGACCACCAGTACTGCTGGCGGTATTTATTTTTTTAAAACAATTCCGCCAGCAGAAACAGTGTTGACTGTTAAAAAGTGATGACTATAAAACTTTGTATTAAAAAAAGTGGCCCAGTGTCATGGGAGGTTGTTAAGAGAGCAAAACATTCAAGTAAGTCTAATGTAAACACATCAAATAGTGGGACAGCAAATATTTCAACTGTTAATAAGTTTAGCATTCTCTCTGCAATCAATAACTGTGATACTGAGTCTTCGCCAACTGATGCAACTACTGTCAATAATATTAGGGAAATTTCAAAACAAAACTCAAGCGCAATGATTAAAACTAAACATCTAATTAAATGTGATAAAAGCAGTGAGCTTGGCATAGGCTCTGTTGTAAACCAGTCAAAACATGAACCGATCAGTGGTTCAAAGGTGACAATCGTCTCTGACATACACGGTAGAAATCTTGGTAACTTATTCAATCTAGGCTTAAGAGCAAATCTAAAGTATTTGCTAGTGTTAGACCAAGTGCTAAAATGGCTCAGGTTGTTGATTTGTCTTCAAGTTTCATTAAGGATATGTCGAAAGATGATTTTCAAGTAATAATGGCAGGTACAAACAACTTTGTTAATGAGCGCTGTAGTTGAATGTTGATGAGCTAGGTGATTTCCTACGAAAAGCACATGCAGTTAAAACCATCGTGGTTGGCTTAACAGAGAGACATGACGACCCTTCCCTTAATATACTTTTCGAAGAAGAAAATTTAAAACTTAAAGCTTTCTGTGAGCTTCAATCAGACACTATTTTCCTTTTCCTCTCCCAACTTAACCGTTCTTGTTATACCAAACATGGGCTCCATCTTAATACGAGGGGCAAAAGGAGCCTAGCAAACATGATGGCTAACATTGTAAACCAGGATTCCACCCAAAACTCTTTCCCTAATCATGTCCAGTTGGCGTGTCCTTCAAAACACATTGCGAAGAGTACCCCCCCCCCCCCCGTTACTCTAACTCCTCTCGCATCTTTTCAAGATCTGCGGACGCAAACCAGAGCAATTCAATCAATAAAATTAACGGTCCTCATTCCTCCTTTCGTCCTTCTCCTAAAGTTTCCCAGCCTAACGATACATCAGCTTATGGTCGTGTTTTTTACAATAAGAATTTTTTAGACTTGGTCCAAAAACAGTACGGAGTTCCGTGGATGGGTCTGGCAAAAATGCGGTCAATAAGTACCAAAGTTATTTAAAGATTGCTCACCAGAACATAAGAGGTATTGAGTAAAAGTTGGAGCCTTTCCAAATATTCATTGAGGACCAGGAACTAGATATTTTGTGTATATCAGAGCACAACCTACTATTGCATGAATTCAATGTACTGAAGATAAATGGATTTAATAATGTAGGAGCTTACTGCCGCTCAAGTATGAAAAAGATGGAATTTCTATTTTTAAGAAGGAATGCATAGAATACAGGGTCCTGAACGTCTCTGAATTTTGTATTGAGGGTGTGATTGAGATAGCAGCTGCCAAGGTAAAGCTTGTGGATGGAGATCTGCTCTTGATAGCTGGGTACCGGCCTCCCAACAACCAATACGATGTGTTTTTTTATTTTCTGTCTAAGTGCTTGTGCCGATTTAATCCAGGTTGTTGGAGAACTGTAGTTATAGGTGATTTTAACATCGATCTATCAGCTGATTCATTCACAGCTTATAATTTTGAGACTATATGGCTTCCTTCGGGCTGATAAACAAGTTACATCATTTACTAGATAATGTAATGGCTCAAAAACTCTCATTGATCACGTGTTCACGGATCTAGATGGCGGTCAAGTTGATACTACAGTAGTGATCTCAGCTTTATCCGACCATCATGCTCAGACAGCAGTAATAAGACATCAAGCTAATACTGATAATATGGATAAATTCAGGATTACTCGTCCTATATCAGCCAACAACAAGCATGTGTTAGGACTTTACTTAGCCACGAGGATTGGAAAGAAGTGTTCTTAGATATAGATATTGACGACAAATATGCAATTTTCCATAACAGTTTAAGATACATTTTTGAAATATCTTTACTTTTCCTGAAAAAAAAGTAAACTAAAACAAACAAGCCAAATAACAAATAAAATTAAACTGAGCCCTGAAATCCAAAACCTTAGGCTACTAGTACAAGAACTTTACGTTAGCACTAAAGATCTCGATTCTACTCACTTAATGAGGCAATATTACTAGAAGATAAAAAATACCTACAGAAACCTCATAAGAGATAGCAAATCAGAGAATATCTTACGCAAAATTAATGCATCTGAGAATCGAACTAGGACAATATGGCAAGTGATTAATGATAACAAATCAGGAAAATCGCAAACACATAAACTGATTAGAATAGTAAAGGATAACGGTGAAGTAATTAAGAAACCAATGTTAATGGCAAACACATTAAATGATTTTTTTGTTAAGGTAGGTGGAATGAAAGATGTTGGGTCAAGGCCTAAGGCTGTGGGTGGTTATGTAGCTGATTCATTTTTTTTCGCCAAGTGGTAGAAAAAGAAGTTGAACTTACTGCAAAAGGGCTGATGAGCAAAAAGTAAGCAGCATCAGATGGCATATCCACTATAATTCTTAAAGAAACGATTAACTTGCTGTCTATTCATCTCATCCACCTGATTAATTCATATTTTTAGCAGGGAAAATTCCCGACAGCCCTGAAACTAGCAATTCTTAAACCTATAAAAAAGAATAAAGGTGAAAATTCATGTAATAACTTTAGACCGATTTCCATTCTATCAACAATATCAAAGGTGTTTGAAAAAGCAGTCCTCACCAGACTCTATGACTTCCTGGAAAAGAACAACGTACTTTTCAAAAATCAGTTTGGTTTTGTAAAAAACAAAATAACAGTACATGCCATGTTCACTCTTACATATAACATTACTAGATGTCTTGACTCAAAACTGTGTAACTTAGGAGTTTTCTTCGATTCGACAACGTAAACCATGACTTTTGCTGAAGAAATTATCTATGTACGGAATTAGAGGCTTGGTCAAAGAGTGGTTCAAAAAAATCATAAGCAATATGTGGAAATAACTGCTACGGATAATTATGGTTATATATGTGCTCATCGTTCAGAGGAAAAAGTCATTGCCAGTGGAGTGCCACAGGGATCCGTCCTCGGCCACGTCCTGTTTTTGCTGTTTATTAATGATTTGCCACATAGTATAACATCAGGCGAGTTATGTCTCTTTGCGGACGACATGTCATTATCTGTATCTGGCTCTATTATTATTTTTTTCAATTTTAACCAATGTAATGACATTGGATAAAATTATCAGTTTCAGGCCTACAATGTGTAAGTAAAACTGTTTACACTGTATGTTATTATTTATTTAAAGTGTACACTTTGATGTTATTAATGAATTATTCCAAAAAATGTCTTTAAATGAACTGGATTTGAAATTTTAAAATAAATATATCTAATTATACTTATGTACGTCCAAAAAGCCCCCACACAAATTTAGCACTTTTACACAGTTAACACTCTCATTTGAACCCTCACATGAGATCTCTCAGAACGATATGACTGAATCCAACTTAAAGCTTTGCCTTTGATGCCAATTTCCACTAACTTTTCTAAAAGATTTGAGTGTACTACGCAATCAAACACCCTGGACAACCTTGTTTTGTAATTGGTTAACCCAATGAAACAACCAATGGCCGACTCACTGCCGTCCAAGGAGTCGATGCAAGAGTTAATAAAGTTGATAAGAGCGAGCTTGGTAGACTTTTGTTTTTGATAGCCAAACACTTTTCTATGACTATATTAAATAGTAAGGAAGAGAGTGCATTTCCCTGTCTTAACCCTGAATTAATATTAAAACTCTAAGAGTATTCATTTTCTATTTTAACTTTTGCTTTGTTCTTTACTGTGCACATTCTTGTTAGTTTTTCGGGAATATGGTACCTCATTAGATCCCACATTTTTGGTCTAGCAATACTTTCTTGTGCTTTTGCAAAATACATGAACAGTATGTATAGATCCTTGTCGTACTCCCAGTAATTTGATGTTACTTCTTTTAAAATGAATATTTGGTCTGTGGTTGGTATTTGACCAGGTGTTCTCCTACAATGTCTACAAGTTCTTCTAATCTTTTCAGTATTAGTTTAGAGAAGATTTTGTAAGTCAGGCTCAGCAAGGAAATTCTTATGTAGTTCTTACAGTCAAGCTCGTTCCCTTTCCTGTGTATAGGGATAATCATAGCTTCTTGCCAAATATCTCTACAACCACAGTATAAAACACCTAGTAACGATACTCCCATTTCAGTGCTGTGGTAAACTACAACCAGGCAAACTAAAAAGCAACAAACATTGTAAGACACGGATAGTACTCATATTGTAATCAGCAATTAAACAGTATACTTCAGATAATTTTTTTTCAGTTTTTATTGAGTGCACTGACATTGCAAACAAGACTCAGCTAGGTATTGTTGTCTCATATTACAACCATGACGACCACTATACTAAATTTGATGTTGTGGATGTCGTTGAGCTAGCTGATTCTTCTGTAATGGGAATCTTCAATTCAATAATGAAGTCACTGAATGAAAAAAAATCCCTCTTCATAATTGGGTAGTTTTTATTCAGACACAACATAAGTAATGATAGGACCTCATAATTCTATAGCACAATTAATAAGGGAAAACTGCCCCCAAGTAATAGTTGTAAAATGCTATTGCCGCTCAGTCCATCTTAAAAAATTTAGTTTAATTTAATTTATCCATATTAATGAACAATAATTAATTATTTTTTAGTTTAGAAAATAATAATGTCCATTTTCAAGAATTTTACTCGAATCAAATAATTTTTATTTCTATTGTTATATACAAACGAGGAATACTTTTGTTTAATATTATATCCATTATCGATTAGTTTTGGTCATTATTATTAAGAAGGCTATTTAAATAAGCTTTTATTTGAAGAAAGGTGACAATGAAGCGGGGATTTGTTCGCTACATTAAGATTTTTGGGAATCCAGGGAGGGATAATTTGTACCTCTCAATGAAAAGACTGCACCCTAGACTTCTCCAGTAGTGTCCATGCCGATTGCAGCCATTGAACCGATGCCATTCTTAATTGTATAAGATGTTAGTTTAATATTCAAATTTTGGCTGTTTATAATTGATTTGTATTCCATTCGTTAAATAAAATTTAAGAATATGATGCTTGAATAAGTAGACAGAGAGCAGTTTGTAAAAGAAAATATAATTTTTCAATACAACCAAATAATAGAAAATTGGTGTGCTTGATGACGGCTTAAAAGTAAGCTCTTAAAATACAAAATAAATTTTCAAAAGAACATAACAACATAAATCAATACTAAAAGTATCCTAAATAACTTAATGATTAAAAAATTGCATAGCAATATGCAGTTTAATTTGGTAATTTCCAAACTAGTTTAGGAAGAACAATGAGGAAAAACGTGTTCTATGGATTTCTGGGTGAGGTTTGGATTCAGTTCTGGAAGAAATACTTTGATACTCCACTCCAGAACTCTGAAGTATCTCTAGCTCCTTGGGCCTGAAAATTAAGCAAATCATAAATTTGATTAATGAAACCAATGTATAAATCAAAGTAGAACATCTTAAACAAAATGGTTTTTATTTTAGAAATATGATGCCATTTATAAAGTACCACTTAATCTGACAAATAGAGGAATGCACTGGTAGTTTTATAAAGTTTTATACATACACTAACATACACACTCAAGCAGTTATGTGTGAGAGATTTCTTGTACACATTTGAATGTAGTCATCACCAATGTCAATTATTTGTGCAAGGCACACACAGCTGATTATAATTATTTAACGCCATCTCGAATTCCTTACTTTTACAAAGAATTAAAAATACTTTGGCTTACTAGCCTTTTTATTAAGTAAGGAAGAGGAAGCCAGTCATGTTATGTGTTTTGATGGGAGAGGGGGGGGGGGTTAAAGCAAAGTAAATATTCACACACTTGCATTCTACATATGTCTCTGCTTCCCATTGTAGATCTCCGTCTCACAGGACAGTTCAGGGACATAGTTTTCATACACTTGCATTATACTCTTATCTCTGCTTCCCATTGTAGATCTCCGTCTCACAGGACAGTGCAGGGACATAGTTTTCATACACATGCATTATACTCTTATTTCTGAACAGTACAAGTAAACGTCACAAAACAAAAATTTATTATATAAGCACAAATATATACAATACAAGTACAAAATGCACAAATATTATGGTGATCGATTTTGGTGAACCATGCTCACCTTCCTCAGACCAGAGGGATTCACAAAAGAGAATCTTTGTATATATTTGTGCATTTTGTGCTTATATTGTAATAAATTTGTGTTGTGTGACGTTTACTTGTACTGTGTGTGTGTATATATATATATATATATATATATATATACCATCACGTATTATGCTAATTAAAAAACTATCTTATCTCTGCTTCCCATTGTAGATCTCTGTCTCACAGGTCAGTCTTGGCACATAATATTTATACTATGGCATTCTATACTTGTTTCAGCTTCCTATTATAGGTATATGTCTCATAGGTCAGTGTTGGCAGATAGTATTCACACACTTGCATTTTACTCATGTCTCTTTTTCCCACTGTTCGTAAATCGATACCATTTATTTACCTTCAGTGCAGCAGAACTATTTTAAATGAAAATGGCACAACTTAATATTGACTTATTTTGTTTTGGACTCAAGTTAACTTAGTATTCATTATGATCCTGCTGTTATTTGTTTTAGTATATCAAACTAATATAGAAAAATAGCTGTAGATTTTTACGATGAAAAGTTGTTTTGCACCGTAGACAAATTGATCCAACAATGCTCGCTACTAAGGCATTTATAAGGGTGCCACATATTTGTAATGCTCATATTACAGATCACATTTGATTGAAATTCAACCTGCCTACCCATACACGTACAGTGGTATTAACCCACCCAACTACCCACCCATACACGTACAGTAGTATTGACCAACCTGCCCACCCATACACATTCAGTTGTATTTGCCGCCCGCCCAACCAAACATGTACAGTGATTTTGACCCTTCCGCCCACCCATACATGTACAGTGGTATTTTAGACACCTATTTTACATAAAATTCTGAAGCTAACTTGCAATTACTTGCAAAGTATTTAAACTACTCCATGAAAGAGTAAAGTTGAAAATATGGAATAGTAATTCATTTTTTTCATATTTCCTTCTGTAGTAAATATTTAGAAGCAAGCATTTAAACCTTAACAACAATCATACAACATAATACTGCTTAAGAAATAAAACCACTTGTAATAATAGAGTGATATTTACTATTCCTTATTAAAATAGTACAATTCCTCATTCCATGATGATCACCTGGTAAGTTTTAAAGATCCAGGGAACAATGTGAATGGGAATTTAAGTTTAAAATGAATAACTTACCCACTTGACAGTTTAACCAGCCCCAACGACATACAAATATCAAAGAATTGTCCCTGCACTGTCCTGTGAGACGTAGGTCTACAATGAGAAGCAGAGATAAGGGTAGAATGCAAGTGTGTAAATACTATGTCCCTGCACTGTCCTGTGAGACGGAGACCTACAATGGGAAGCAGAGGCAAGAGTAGAAAGGAAGTGTGTGAATACTATGTCCCTGCACTGTCCTGTGAGACGGAGACCTACAAAGGAAACAGAACAAGAGTATAATGCAAGTGTGTGAATACTAAGTGCCAATACTGACCTGTTAGACATAGACCTACAATGGGAAGCAGAGACAAGAGTAGAATAGAGTGTGTAAACTGACACTTATGTGTAATAGCCTAGTTAATAATGTATAATAGTTTAAGGGGGGTGAAAAGGGGCACTTAATAAAGCAACGAAAAATACAGAAATCATTATAAATTATTTTTGTAATTTATGTTTGTAAAATGAATTAATGAATTACTGTAAAATAAAATGAGAATTACTGTTTTATTATGATGTCCTACATAGTTGTTTCTTACACGTAAATGTAATACGAGTCCAAAATTATAACCTTCCTAATTGTTTTAGTAATAAGTTTTAGCAATTACACCTGCAAAACTGATCAGGAGAACTTTTCACTAAACCTTTACAATAAAGAGTAATCACATACATTGCAAACAGCATTTCAATATTTGTTATTTTTTTATTTTATTTTACTTACTTGCTTCATTACAGGTTGAACCCAATTACAATCAAAGCAATACTACTAAATAAAGTGTCCATTGTGGGTCTGCATGAAAAATACAAAAACCATATACTATAAATAAAATTAACACTATGAACTAAATAAAGTAACAGCAAACACAACAATCAAATAAGTTAATTCAGGAAATTAAACTAAGCTACTCGTTAACAAATTTATGCCTCAAACAAAAAATATATGCATCTAAAATAACAATATAAACAAATTGAATAGATAAAAAGCTAATACAAAAAATAGTTCAATTATACCAGAATAACAACAACATTAACACGTCGGTGGCTACGCGCGGCTATACCCACACCACCAGACCCTCCGTGCATCCTGGCGACGGATGTACCCGCCATTTGTAGCTGCACGGTTGATTCATCAGTGTGAGCTCGGATCTCGTCGAGGTAGGACCTTACGTTGTCAGGACCTTGCATACGACCCTATTGTTATTTGTGTGCGTCAGTCCCAAGTTTGGAAGTGTTTTCGGTTCCCATAAGCATTCCATCTTTAATTACTGTATTTAGTGAGTTTATTGGTGTGTTTGCGGTTATGTTTTTGTGAAAAACATAATAAAATGTCTGAAAGTGATTCTAATAGTGACAGTGAACACTGTTATTTGTGAACAATACAGCTGTCAGCAACAACAGTCCGTCACTGAGATCCTGGCGACGTATATACCCGCCGAGTTAATGACGTCATCATCTATCACCTTAGCGACCTCACAATGTCTTCTATCATTATATTTGGAGTTTACTAATTCAAAGAGAAGTTATTTACATAAAAAAATTTTTTAGGATTAGAATGAATTTTGTCATTTCAGGCTTAGCCCTCGACGTGTTAATAATATACAACGAATAGATATAAAGCAAATATAACAATAATTTAAATATAACAAAATCACAATAAAATTAATAATATAAACAAAAGAATAGATAAAAAGCAAATACAATAAATAATTCAATTATTCCAGAATCACAATAAATAACTCATGCAGTTTTTCTTATAACTTGTGATAGTATCACTGAAAATATCGATATTATTGCCCATTATTGAGTTATATGATCTCATCATCCGCAACAGCGGCGAGGAGGAATGCATGACTGTTTGGCAATAAGGTATATTAAAAATTAATTTATTTCTACTGTTATGCCTCGATCCTTATCAGGATCAGCTGATAACCACCAGCTGTTTATTTGTCATTGGACTGTCTGTAATTAATGACACTTTATAAGAAATATTCGGTCTTAGTTTGTAACAACGACTATATTCACTCATTACACACATGCAACATCCATATTCGCCCACATTCGGTGTAAATAAGTAATATATAAAAAAGGGTAAATAAAAATTATAATTATTATTATTTTTTCAGA